>JAADXK010000296.1:0-29687 GCA_023337805.1 Globisporangium barbulae
GATCGAGCTCTACGACACCGTGCTCTTCCCCGAGGGTGGTGGTCAGCCCTGGGACACCGGCAAGATCAACGACGCGGTCGTGGACAAGGTGTACGTCAAGGACAACCGCTGCATCCACCGCGTACCTCTCACAAGCAATAGCGATGGCGCACCCTTGCCTGCGTTCGAGAAGGGCCAGAGCGTGGTCGCGACCGTGGACTGGGAGCGCCGCTTCGATCACATGCAGCAGCACTCGGCGCAGCACCTGATCAGCGCGATTGCCGAGACGCGCTACGGCTTCAACACGGCATCCTGGCGGCTCGGCGAAGAGCGCAACAACGTGGATCTGATCCACTTGCCAGACTCCGAGACTGCGAAGCTAGGGCACAAGATAATGTCGACCGAGTTGCTGCTCAAAATCCAGGAGAAGGCGAACGCGGCGATTCTGGAGGCGCTGCCCATGACGCCGATCTTTGCGGTCCCCGGCACGCCCGAGTGGGACGAGATCGCCGCCAAGTTCAGCGCCGACGAGATGCCCGAAGCGATGCGCATCATGAACATCCAAGGCATCGAGTACAACCCGTGCTGCGGCGTCCACGTGCAGAACCTCGCACAGCTACAGGTGTGATTCCAGGTGACTGACTCCCTTGCAATTTACGTCCACACATTATCGCTAACCCCTTGATGGTATGATTCATCTCGTAGTCGGTGCGCATTCTAAACGTCGAGGCGGCTGGCGCGGGGGTCACACGTGTCTGGTTCGTGGCTGGCGGCCGAGTCAACCAAGAGTTCGCGCGCATGTACGTGGACAAGCAATGACAGCAGTAGCCATGGTTGTTTGTTTGATGATCTCACTTTTTGTGTCTCAGAAGTCCTCATCACGAACTGTGTGTTGCTGTGCCTGCCTTCCTCGCGATTATCTTTCCAGGTTCGAGCGCGAGCAGACGCTGACCAAGGTCCTCGAAATGGCACCCGAGAAGCACGCTGAACGCGCGGCGAAGCTGCTGCAGGCGCACAAGGCGGCGCTCAAGGACGTCAAGACGCTGCAGGGCAAGCTCGCGGCGTTTATCGCGAGCGGTCTGCTCGGGCAGAGACAGCAGTTGGCAGCTCACAGCAGTGTGCCTGTGGTGTATTACCACAGTCCAGACGGCGACCTGATCTTCCTGCAGACGATCCTGAAGCAGCTCGGTGCTGCGAAGGAGGGGGCCGTGTTCGTGCTGGCGGCCGGCGGTAGCTTCCTGCTCGCTGGCCCCGAGAAGTTCATCATGCAGCACAGCAGAGATGCGGTGCAGGTGATCGACGGCAAGGGCGGCGGCGGCAAGTTCGGCATCTTTCAGGGCAAGGCGTCGGATTTGACAGAAGCCAAGGTGCAGGCGCTGGCCGCGAAGCTCGAGGAGCTGCTGTTAGGACTCAGCAGGTCCGTTCATGCCTCGTAGGCGAGAAAGAAGGCGGCGAGCCATCATCTATGCGATGGGCACTTCGAAATTGTTTTGGCGACGACAAATACACCCAACTATGTCTTTGTGAGAACTTGCATACTTGTCAGCCTTGGTGCACTCCACTTCGATCCAAAAAGAATGAGTCCTACTGGTAGCTCCTACACATGTCGCTTGGTGCGTGAAGGGACATGGCTGAACAAGCTCTCGTTTGAAGCCATCCATCCATCCATTGTCCGCCCGTTCGCCGTTTGAATCGACCGCTCCCTCGTGATCTACATCCCATTTCCATGATCTCCACAAGTATGACATCATTGATTGGCCAAAATCTCACTATATTGCACCTGATTGGTCAAAATCACGATTGAAGCTGGTCTCTTCCGAAATACTGCCCACATTTTATTAGAGAACGGTGAGAGGTCATCCAAACAGCTCACACGAATAATCGAGCCTGCGCGCCAGAAGATCATTCGGCTGGCCATATCTGCAAAGCAGCCTCAAGTGAGCGACCGTCTCTTCATTGCCGCTCTCGCCCTTCAACGACGAACCGTCCTTCCTCACGTCTGTCCACATCTGCGAGATGCTCAGCCGCCCAGTCCTCCGCGCCGCCCTGCAGCAGCAGCAACAGCAGCAGACGCGCGCCTTTGCCGTGCTCACGCGCGAGAACATTAACCCCCGCGTGCTGCAAGCCGAGTACGCCGTGCGCGGACCGCTCGTGCTGCGCTCGGTCGAGTACACCAAGCGTCTGAAGAACGGCGACAAGTCGCTGCCGTTCGACAAGGTCATCCCGTGCAACATCGGCAACCCGCTGATCCTTAAGCAGGAGCCGATCGAGTTCCACCGCCAGGTGCTCGCGCTCGTGAACATGCCGAGCCTGGTCAACGCCCCCGAGGCCAAGGCACTCTTCCAGCCGGACGCCATCGCGCGCGCCAAGTTCTACCTCGACAACATCCCAGGCGGCACTGGCGCCTACGGCCACAGCAAGGGTTCGGAGTGCGTGCGCGTCGAAGTTGCGAACTTCCTCGAGCGCCGCGATGGATACCCTGCGGATCCGGAGGATATCTTCCTCACGGACGGCGCGAGCCCAGCTGTGCAGAACACGCTCCTGGCGCTAATCCGTGACTCGAACGACGCGATCTTGGCGCCGATCCCGCAGTACCCTCTGTACTCGGCTGCGATCGCGCTCAACGGCGGCACGCTAACCGGCTACTACTTGGACGAGAGCAAGACATGGGCATCGACCGTGGAGGAGCTCATGCGCGCCACGAAGGAGGCGAGAAGCCAGGGTAAGACGGTGCGCGCGATTGCGGTAATCAACCCGGGCAACCCGACTGGTCAATGCCTTACGGCTGAGAACATCCAGGCGATTATCAAGTTTGCGCAGCAGGAAGGCGTCGTGATCCTCGCCGACGAGGTGTACCAGGAGAACGTGTACGCGGCCGGCAAACAGTTCGTGTCATTCCGCAAGGTGCTTAAGGACATGGGCGCGGCGTTCAACGACGTGGAGCTCATCTCGTTCCACTCGACGTCCAAGGGCTTCACGGGCGAGTGTGGCCGTCGCGGCGGCTACATGGAGCTCGTGAACATCAGCGAGTGCGCCAAGGACCAGTTCTACAAGCTCATGTCAGTGAATCTCTGCTCGAACATTGAGGGCCAGCTCATGGTCGGCATGATGACCAACCCGCCCAAGGAGGGCGACGCGTCGTACACGCGCTACGCGCAGCAGCGCGACACGACGCTGAGCTCGCTCAAGCGCCGCGCCGTGAAGCTCGTCAAGGCGTTCAACGATCTCGAAGGCGTGACGTGCAACGAGACGGAGGGCGCGATGTACACGTTCCCGCAGATCACGCTCTCGCCCAAGGCCGTGCAGGCCGCTGAGAAGGCCGGGCTCGCGCCGGACGCGTTCTACTGCATGGAAATGCTCGACACCACGGGCATCATCGTCGTGCCGGGCTCGGGCTTTGGCCAGCAGGAGGGCACGTGGCACTTCCGCTCAACGATCCTGCCACCCGAGGAGGACATTGACGAGGTGATCGAGAAGACCGCCACGTTTCACGCGGCGTTCATGAACAAGTACAGATAAGCAAGGAGAGGAAGCGAGTAAAAAGTCAAAAAGAAATTGGACAAGGCACGTCCTACTTGCCAACTCGAAGACGCTGTGACCTAAAGCTCTGGCGTCTTGGTGCTTCCTTGTGGCGATATGTGGTTGTGTATGTGTCTCTCTTACTCGCTTTTGTCGTCTATCTTCTTACAGTGGTCGGTGCTGTCGCCTTGGGCTTGAAGCTGCTCGCTGCAGAACTGCTGCTCGTCTCTATTGTTCCTAGTCGGTTCTTGTTGGCAGTCGCTCCTAGCCCAGAAGCGCCTCCATTGCTCGTGGTCATCACGGCGCTGGACGACGCTGCGGACATGCTCCCGATGGAGCTGCTGCCTATTGAGCCGCTGCTACCCGGTTTCGTTCCTGTCGACGGACTGTTCTCTCGTTTCGCTGGCGCTGTGGGTCGGATGATCGGGATTTTCGTCATCGCACCAGTGTCTTTCGGTAACCCCGTGCCGCTTCGGATCGACGCGGCCGTGGTCTTGCTCGTTGTTGTGTTGAGCTTACCCGTGGAGCCCATGACTTTGATCGCTTGCGACATCTTGACGTTCGCGGGCCGAGCAGGCGCGCAGTTTGGCAGCGTGGTCAGCGGCGGACTCGGTTTGCTTGGTGTCTTTGGTGCGCTCTTGCCTCTGTTTGGATCTGGCTTGACAGCCATTCCGATGGTCAGCGAGCTGTTTCCAACGCCGCCTACACCGAGACTGCTCATCATACTGCTGCCGCCGCTGATGCTTGTGCCCGTCCCTCGACCAGTGTCCTTGCCCTGCGTCCTTGTGAGCTTGTTTACGAGATCCAGAGACTTGACGCGAGCTCTGCGCACGACTTGGCCGTCCTTCCCGACCACCAGAGTGTATTCGAGCATGCTGGACCACTTCGAGTCTGCAGACGAGTCTTCATGATCAGACACTAAGCCGAGGTTCTCTTCTTCACTCACTCGGCGCTTGTCGTCCGAGTCTTCGTGGGGTCGTCTGTGCTGCTGCCCCAGATCAGTGACCTCAATCGCAGCTTTTGCGTCGACGATCGCATTCACTACGTCGCGATCAGTGTCCGCTGTCCCATCTTCCAAGAACTGTCGAATGCGCTCGAGCATCTTGTCGTCGCTCAAATGCATCAGCACGTCTCCCCATTGGGGTACAAGCATCGCGGCTTTGTAGCGTACATTCGGGATCGGATCTTCCAGTAAATCAATCGCGATGTCCAGGAAGTTCAGCCGGCAGTACTGTCGGCTATTCACTTCGAGCGCAAACATGCACGCATCCAGGTACAGAATGCGCCGCCAGTAGCTCTTGGAATGCCCGAATTCGTTTCGGATCTTGCTCAGCAAAGAGTACCGGTGGCTGGAGATGTCGTTCTTGCGAATGCATCGAATCAGCACCTGCATTGCTAGCAACTGCACGGGACGTGCGCCGTCTTCAATCAGATCAAGGACGATAGGGATCACCATCTCGTACATTTGCATCGAGGAGCAAAAAGCTGGGAAACTCTGTAGCGTCTCAACAAACGCGACTTGATCTCGATTTCGGCTCGCCGGCAAGATACTGTGGAATTGGATGATGGACTTGATGACAGCGTCAAGCACGGTCGCCTATGAAGTGCGGCGCATGAGTCGATAAGCTCTCAGTCAGTAGCTGCATGCGCAAGCATAACGACGCGCTTAGAAACAAAGTTACCTTCACGTCGTCGTCACCACCTCCAAACATCGAGACCATGATCTGCGGGACTCGAGAAATTGCCACGCCTTGTACACTCGGCGCTTCGTCCTTCAAAAGAGTGATAAATAGCGGTTTGAGGTAGCGCTGCGCACGCTGCTGTCCGAGTAACAGCACGACTTCGTGGATTCCTGCAGCGACGTGATGTCGAACCTTGAAAGACAGCAGGGTTAGCAACTGTCAAGACAGCTCATACATTTTAGTGAACACAACTCACCTTTTCGACTGGATCGTTGCAGAGTTTGACTAGCAAGTCGTCCATGAGCAGCGGGACGTAGGAGCCTCCAAATGCTTTGACGATCGCGGGAAAGTTGTACGCGCAGTACTGTCGAATCTGAACGTCATCCTTAGAGCAAAGCTTTGCGTAGCTTTGGAGAAAAACTGGAGCATTGTCACTTCCAAGGTGGCCCAGCGCAGCAAGCTTCGTGACGAGAGTGCCGTATTGCTCGGCCATTGACAGCAGCAAGTAGTCGGGGTGGGTCTCCACCATGTTGAGGAACTCGGGGATCACGCGCTTTATTCTCTCCACCGCAGGGAAGAAGTCCAAGAGTGACAGAAGCGCGAGGAAAGCAGTTTGCTTCACCTGCACGATGGAATGGCAACAACACTGTGTGGTCAGAGCATGGCACGAGTCTGTGATCGCAGACAGACCATTCCTTACCTGCTCCTCCTCATCTTGGAGCAGCTCAAGCAGTTCTGAAAGCAACTCGGAGCTTGCTTTCTCCTCCCTGTCATGTCAACAAGTCAGTACATGTCGCCAGCTTTTGAGATGACGCAAGAAGAAGTCAAACTGCCTACCCCACAGCGCGAGCCAAGGCATCCAGCTGGATGCACATGCACTTTCGAACCTCTGCATCTGTGTCTTGGCAGAGCGCCATCATCTAGTTTGTTTCAGAATGATGATGTTGTCAGTGAGCGATCTTCAAAATCGCCAACCGCTAGTAACAAGTCTTACCTTTTGAAAGAAGAGTCCTTCGATATCCTGCGGCGACAGCATATTCTGGGCAGTGACAGCGCCAAGCAGCAGGCAGCAAATCAAACGCGAGCCAGGAGGTTGGGAGACATCGCCTTTGTCGATCGCGACGCGAAGAATCTGTCAGAGGAAAAGACGAATCGACTTTTGAGAAATGACATCGGGATGGAAGACTGAAGCATCACAATTCATCTCACCTGAGTCTTCTTCAGCGCTCCACCCAAACGTGATAACGATGCAATCACTGCCAGACTTGCCGCCTCTGCGAAATCTTTTTGCTGGATATCTGCGACCATATCGAGAGCCAATGGGACCAGCAGCTTTACAACCTGCTCGTCCGACAGCAAGAAGATCGCGTTCTTCTTCTCTTCACGACACATTTCCACCTGCTGCATGTACTCCTCGTAGAAAGAGACTGTCGGGAAGCTCAACACTTTCCCATCCACCGTGGCGCAAGCAAGGCTCACGATGCCTTTGAAAATCTCAAGAAGCACTGCAGAGCTGTTGTTGTTCGCTTCAGACTCGCACTTTTGCCACGCGACCTGAAGCCACCCACACAAGTCGAATGAGTGCACACGTACACATAGACAGTTATGCTAACAAGTTCTTCACACTTTACCTTCATGCAGTCGAGGACGAGGACGAGATTGCTCTTCGAGTTGTTGCTCGACAGGATTTTGGGTAGTGATGAGAGCACGCTGATTTTCTGCTTGTCCAGACCGGTTTTCAGGAGCTGCTCGGCTCGCTCCATCTCCGGCAAATCTTCGCTCACATTCAGCTTTTCTAGGTCCGAGAGCGACTTCACAGAGCGACAGAGAGAGACAGATGAGAGTTAGTGTACAGCTCTTTAGTCATCAAGTCAAGTCACGTCCATTTCAACGTACCAGCGTGTCTTCTCGTTCAAAGCATTCCGCCTCGCGCTCGTTGAAGAAGCCCAGCTCCTCCATCTTGAACAGAAAGTACCAGCGACGCTCACGTGCACGACCAGCGCAGTCCTTCTCGCTTCATTCCCCGGAGGAAGAGCAGCTCGCGACCTCGACCGAATGCACGTCCGGCGCCAGGGATTGTCGCCCTTCTCTTTTTTAAAGCTCACTCGCGTCGTTCCCAGCCCATGACGCCGAGGCTATAAATGGACCAGATGCCGTCTTTATCTTTAGCGCTCCAGTGTTCCAACTTCATCTATACATCTGTGAGCGCGCTGCGTGACTTGAAACGACCTCTGCGTCAGCTACGCGGGCGAGCTCTTCCATCATGACGCCTAGAATAACGGTGTGCACCTCGTGTGACAGCTTTTCGAGCGCTCAATTCACGCTGAACAGTATGCTGCCTTGCTCATTGGTCAATTATTTCTACGAGGCTCAAAATTCGGAGACTGACCTTGCATCCACGAGCTCTGGCATCAGCTATTGCGCTTCAGCACGCCTCCTATCACGATGACTGCTGTCAGTGGATGCGTTGGTGTTCATGACGTCCAAGTATTTCTGCCAAATGAATGCGACCTCTTTGTCTTTCCCGCGAACCACTTGCTTGACTCGCCGCTGTTCAGTCTCGCACTGCGACTTGCTGAGTAGAAGCTCTTCTCGAAGTCGACGATTCTCGCGCTGCAAGAGCTTCTCGTTTATCTGAGCTTTCTCAAGAGCGCTAGTTACTTTGTCCAGCTTTTCTCGAAGATGCACCACCTGCTTCTGCTTTTCCAGTTGTTGCACCACCAGGTCGGACTTCCATGCAACTTGCTCTTCTTGTGCTTGCCGTTTGTTATCTTGTACTTGGTCTATAATCGCGTGCAACGTACTCAGCTCTTGCTCGAGCTTGCGCATCTGCTGTTGGAGTTTATGGTTCTTGGCTTGCCAGAGCTCCTCGTTCTGCGTGTCTTCTCGCTTAGTGTCGATCACACTCTGCATGAGCTCTGTCTCCTTTGCGCATTGCGCATCTATTTGCTGCTTGAGCTCGTCTACCGTGCGCAGCGCGCGCTTCATTTTCGCTTTCCATGTCTTGATCTCTTGCTTCTGCTCGTCGTTCGCTTCTTTCAGTTTGTCGTTGAGCCTCGTCGAGCCGCTCAGTTGTTTGTTGGCGCAAAGAAACTGCTGCTCCCAGTGACGCCGCTCGCTCTCTTTTCCCTCGAGCTCTTTGCGCATTCGATTATTCTCCTGCGTGAGGTCGTGCAGCTGCATCTCCTTGGTGAGCAGCGTCTTCTTCGCCTCAGAGACCTGGTGCTCCAAACGCTCCACGCGCGTTATGGCATCGCTAAAGAGCGTCATACGGCGCTCGAGCTGTTCGGTCGTCTGTTCCAAGCCGTCGGTGAGCGCCGTGATCTTCGCCTGCAACAGATTGTTTTTCGACTCTTTGTCGTCGAGTTGTTCGCGTAGGAAGCGCAGCTCGCGTAGAAACTGGAGCTGCAGCTGCGCTTCCTCATCATCATCATCATCGTCACCGTTTGCGTATCTTGCTATGTTGCTCCCTCCATAGGTGTCGCGACAAAGCGACTGTTTGTCACTCAACACAGCACACACGCACACATGATCGGCCACATATCAGGATCGCCACCATTACGCAGCCACAGCGCGAAATGTTCAGCAGCCATGCGCCATCTGAGCGAATACCCGCTCACATGTGTGCATCAAAAGCGAACGACCTCACGCACCCACTTGTGTTTGCGCGAATACGCTCCATCCTCCTCTGCGTCCGACGCTGAAGTACCGCCGCCTCCTTCGTCGTCTATGGCCATCGTTGTCTGCCTGCTTGCAGCTGGCATGGGGTGGTGCCCCTGTCCGGTTCCAAATGCCACGTCCGCCGCTTCGCGCGCGTTCACTGGTGGGCTTCAACCTTTGGGACCATCACTCTGCTAACATTTCTGTGCGAAAAATTAATCTCTGAAGCCAAAGGAGGTGGAATGGATGGATGGATGGATCCTGCTGGTGTTAAACGCCAGCACTTCGTCTGAAATGCATGGGCTCACGCGCGCTCTCACTCGTCAATTTGCCTCCTACCGTACAGACCTCTTCTGTTCTCACGCATACGCTTCTTCTAGATGTCGACCCACGAAGCCACCACCACCCCAGAGCAAGACCCGTTCGTGCGCATCGTGCCGACGCAGCTCGCAGACACGCTGCGCCACAAGTCCGAGCGCCGCCCGCTCATCATCGACGTGCGCGGTGATGACTACAAGAACGGCCACATCACGTCGGCTGTGAACCACCCGGAGCCCAACTTCCACGACGACGCGCAGGTCGACGCGCTCGTCGAGAAGTATAAGAACGAGGAAACGGTCGTGTTCCACTGCCAGATGAGCCAAGTGCGCGGCCCGTTCTGCGCCAAGCGCTTTGCGTCGCGCCTCGAAGTGCTGCTCGCGAACGCGGAGAAGAAGCCGAACGTGCAGGTGCTCACGGGCGGCTACAAGGACTTTTTCGAGCAATTCAAGGACGACGCCGAGCTGCTCGAGCAGGCGCCAGCGTCCGCATAGACACTGGTGCGTCCACGTTCAGTGCACGCAATTACTGTGCTGCATCTGCGTGTATACTGTGAATGCATTTTGCATTCTTTCTCGTTCGTTGCGCTCTTCGCTAGAGCCAAACAGGCTCGTGTTGTGCTGGCTAATCAAATATGCCTGTGACCACATTGTGTTGCTGTCAAAATCAACCATCACTCTCTCTACATAGTTTATCCAAGTTATTTGAGATCGCCACAATATTTTCACGCACATTCCGCAATTTGCCACATCCACGACGACGACGATTATCAGCCGCAAGCATGTCTGTGCGATACTTTGAGCGCATTACCGCGACGCAGCTGGCTGAGATGCTGCGCTCACCTTCCGCACCGCGCCCGCTCATCATCGACGTGCGCGACTCGGACTTTGCCGGCGGTCACATCCGCTCGGCCGTCAACCTGCCCGAGGACAACTTCATCAGCGACGACGACGTCGACGCGATCGTTACCAAGTACAAGGACGAGGAGATGATCGTGTTCCACTGCATGCTGAGCCAGGTGCGCGGGCCGTCGTGTGCGCGCCGATTCCTTAATCGCATGATTGTCGTGCTTGCGGACCAAGAGAAGAAGCTTGACGTGCGTGTGCTCACGGGCGGCTACCAGAACTTCTTGAGCGTGAGTGTGTTGTTTGCGCAGACTATGTTTCCGAAGCAAAATAGACGTGCAGTTACTGATGCTCCACGATGTACTCGCGTGTGTGTGCTCGATGATGATCACTACAGATCTACAAGGATGACGCCGATCTCATTGAACAGTAAGGCGATCCACAAGAGCCAAGCCACATGAAAGCAATCGCAACAAGCTCGCCAGGCCCAC
Organism: Globisporangium barbulae; assembly: GCA_023337805.1. NCBI lineage: Eukaryota > Oomycota > Peronosporomycetes > Pythiales > Pythiaceae > Globisporangium > Globisporangium barbulae. The sequence continues at coordinate 10,495 of JAADXK010000296.1, forward strand.
CAAGCAGTACCAGGTACGGATGTGTGCTGTGGTGGTGCTACAATTACCATCCAAGCAACACCACCAAAAAGAACCAAAACAAAATCAACACTCTCGTTCTTCTCTTCTCCCTTTACACGCTGTAGTCTTCAGGCTTTGGCCGCTTCGACTGGTCCTTCGTGACGTAGTCGATGAGGAAACTCGCGTTAATGGTGTCGATCTTCTGCGCCTTGAACTTTTTCAGCCACGTGTCGCGCGTCGGCAGATCGCCCGGGACGAGCGCCAGTAGCGGCTTCTTGTCGCTCGCAGCACTGTCGACAGCCTCGGCCAGGTTGAGCGTCTTCGTGAGCGCAACCACCAGTCCGTCGCTCGCTTCGATAACGCGCTCGCACATGTCAGGCGGTGGCACGCACTTGGGGTGCACGAGGAAACGCCAGCCCGCAAACGCGCCCGGTTTGCCATCTGCGCGCGCTTTCCGCCAAAAGGCCGGCGCCTCGGGCCAAATGCGAGGGTCCATGAACTCCGAGTCGCCCGCGATGGCGCCCCACTCGTGCGGCGCTTCGTTCACAAAGCGACCCGCAGCAGAGCTCGCCTCCAAGTACGACGGCTTGAGAATCCACTACAGACGAGCAACACACAAACTCATTAGCCTCAGCATACCATCGGCTGTCAGGAAGAACAAGAGAGACCCACCTTTCCGCCGGCGCAGCCAGCGACAAACTTCTCGGTTCGCTTCAGTTCGCTGCAGATGATGTGTGTGCTCGAGTGGTCGAACTTGCGCCCCGTCTGGCTCGCCTTGCCGCCCAGCGCCGCGATGATCGACTCGTTGACCGCCGATTCCTCGCGGCTGCCTGTGAGCAGGAAGACGTAGTCGCTCGCGCTCCTCGCCACTCCTTTCGTGTCCTTCTTCGCTGCTGCAGCAGCTGCTTTCGGGGTTGGCGCCTTCTTCGCCGCAGCAGATTCTTCTGTTTTCGCAGACGCGGCGGCTGAAGATACTGGAGTCGTCGAGGCCTTTGCCTTTTTGCTCTTTGTAGCTGTTATTTTTGTAGGGCTGGGCACCGCTTCCTCCGCTGCTGCTACCGACTTCTCTGCGCCACTGACGCTGGTATCGAGCAAGTCGCTGGTGCTCTCGTGAGGAGACTGCCCTCGCTTTCTCTTGACACTTGCTTTGGCTGCTGGGGGAGTCTGCAATAGGTATAGATGAACAAATATGCCTGGAGTCAGCCCTGCTGGCAACACAATATGAGAACAACATGGGACCACTCACCTTCTTCGCTGGGGCCGTGCCAGCAGTTAGCGCCTCAAGCGCATCGCTCGACGCCTGCACAAGCGACACCGATGCCTTCTTCCCTGCAACTGTTGCTTTTTTTGCAGCAGCCTTTGTCGCCCTTGCATTTGCTTTCGGCTTTGCAGTCACGACTGTCGCGTCGGCGTCCATGTTAGTACTGCCTACGTCGTCCTCGTTGTCAGGCTCCATTGACACGTCCGTCGTTGCAGCCGAAGCAGCACTGCCTCTCTTCTTCCCAACGCGCAACTCAACGTTCTCTGGCAGCTCGGCCGAGTCTCTCTTCGTGCCTTTCTTGCCTTTCTTGGCGGCGCTGCTGACTTTTTCTGCCTTTCCTTGCACCTTGGTATCAGCAGACGGTGTGTCAAAGAGCTTGCACGCCACGTCCTTTGAATCCAGTCCCTTGTCACTAACTACATTCTCGCCATCAGTGCCAATGTCCTTGGTGCTTGGCGTAGTCTCATTCAGCTCGGTCAAGATATCGTCCACGTCAAATCGACCGGCCTTTCCGTTTGGGGTCGCCGAAGGAAGAGGCGCCGCCACCGCTTTCGTGCTGACAGCCTCAACAGCAGTCTTCGCCTCAACTGCTTCTGCTTGGTCACCGCTTGCCCCCGAGTCCGCGAGTTTCGGCAGCTTGAAGCGAAACTCGTCTTCTGGCACGTGCTCCCATGTTGAAAGGCACTGGAAGAGCCACTGAGGAAAAGAAAAAACAGTGAGGGCCACAGTATCAGCACAAATTAACCCGACCAAGTCCGGTCACAAGCTTTGCGAAATTATAAAAGCGTACCTGGTGACCCACAATATTCTCGAAGCGCCAGCTCTGCGCCTTCTTGAACTTCTCGCCCTTGGCCTCGAAGCAGAGCAGGTGCGTCGAGTGGGTGCGTGACAACACCGGCAACATGCACGCGCCTGTAGCGTGGATCGCAATCTGGATGTCTTCGCGCGTGGGTGTCGTGCGGCTGCTGTACCCAGAGAGCGTGATGACAAAGCCTTGCATGCCTGCGATGCCGCCAAACGACTTGACTGGGCGACTGATCGCTTCCTGGAAGGCGGTTTGCTTGTCTGCATGAGCCAGAGGTTGCCAGTCCAGCACAGTATCAGCATTGAGATAGGAAGAACCAGCTAAAACGAAGTTAAGAACCAGGCTTACCGTCATAGGCCGAGTGGCCAGCGAGCACCCAGTAAATGCTCACGACCCGCTTCCTCTGGCGCACGGCCTCTTCGTACTCAAAGCCCGCCTGGTACCTGCAGACCACGAAGGACGCGTTCGCGACCACTTTCTTCACGATCTCCTGGTACGAGTCCCCCAGCGGCACGTTCGCGACCTTCGCCTTGGCGAGCTTCAGCACGTCCGAGATGCGCTCCTTGAGAATGGGCGGGATGTGCTGTGCCAAGAGCACGATCGCCCCACCGAGCGTCGCCTGCAGAGCCCCTGTTCTCTGTTTTCGTAAGCCACAGCAGAAAGTGCACAAAAACAACATGTGAGCTATGAGACAGTCCACATAGACTAAATGCACACTGTGAAATGCGTACCTCTGCTGATGACCGTCGAGCGAGCGTGAGCTCGACGCCATTGGCGTCCGCCTTAGACGAGTGATACACGCGCACACACTTTGCCAGCCCGATGTCCTCGATCTGGATCTCTGGCCGCGTCTTCCAGTTCGGCGCCTTCTTGGCTGCCAGATCCGGGCTCTTGACGGAAAAGGCGCCCTCGGGCACGCGCGTCTTGCGCCGCACGCAGTCCTCAATCCAGCTGTAGTTGACGTGATGTTGCTCTGCCAGTCCCGTGACTTTTCCCAAGTACGCCACGACACAGCTTGGCAGCGCAAACTCGAGCGAGATCGGACGGTCCAGGAGCCACTTTCTCCATGTCTGCACGTTGCGGAGCACGTCGTTTTCGGTATAGCTCAGGTGGAACCATTGGTGCTGCGCGGGTTCTTCGCTCTGCGACGGCTCGTCCAGCGACAGGATGTGTGTGGCGCCGATGCTGTCGCTCTCGTTCTCAACGATCTGCCCTCCAAAGTGCGCAATGAGGCCGTCGATGACCTTCCGTGGGTCCTTGTCGATCGGCCCAGCGGCAATGACGAGCGACGAGAAAATGAGCGCCGGGTTGGCACTGAAGCGGTCCACGGACACGAGCGTCTGCAGCAAAAAGGTCTTGAAGACCCACTCAGGGCGCACGATCGCGATAAAGCGCTCATTGCGCTGCGTGAGAAAGCGCTCGTACTGCAGTGGGTGGCAGATGATGTGCGTTGTGCTCGAGGACGCGCTCAGGTCCGTAACGATCTTGGCGCCGCCGTCGCGCAGACAGCACTCGAGTGCCACGCACTCGGCGTTCGTGAGCGCGTCGGGGCACACGAAGCACGCGAGCTGGTCGTAGAGCTGGCGCTGGCGCATGGCGTCTGGTTGTGTCGTGTAGGTAGGCGTAGATGTAGGCGAGGCAGCCACTGGCGCTCGCGGCTCGTCTTCGGCAATAATCACACACACTTCCTGCTGCAAGAAAGTCGTTCTCGCGCCAAAAACAGAAGCGTGACAGTGGGACTAAATCCGATTCGTACTTTTTGCGTTGCACTACAGTACATGTTTTAGCTTGATTCGTACTTTGTGAGTTGTGTTACAGTACATTTGTTAATCTTTTCAGTCCGCATTTTGACCAATTAAATCCTGCCAACAATTACCTCTGCTTCAAACTGCGATCTCTTGTCTCTGTTGCTGTGTGTGAAAAGCAGGCGGCGGCTTCAAAATCCCCCCTCCTTCCTAAAGGTCAGACGCCTGACTGCCACTTGGAAGAAGAAGCTGAGGACGCTGCGCTCTGCATCGCCAACTGCACCTCCACGCGACAAAGAGAGAGAGAGATGCCGCTTCTGAAAGAGATCCACGCGAACGCAGCCGTGGCCTGGAGCCCCGTGAAGCGCCACGCGGAGCTGCTCGCGCTTGGCGCCAAGGGCGACGGCGGCGTGGGCTTCGAGCACAGCGGCGGCGAGTTCAAGATCGTGTCCATGGACTTCAGCGACCCGATCACGGATATGGTCACGCTCGGCTCCATTAAGACCCCATCGCGCTTCACGTCGCTCGCTTGGCGGGACATCGCGCGCCACCACGACACGCTCCCGTACGGCCTCGTGGCCGGCGGCATGGCGGACGGTTCGGTCTCGCTCTGGAACCCAAAGGCGCTGATTGACCAGAGTGCGCCCGGTGCGGCTCCCACCGATGTCTCTCCCGAGATCGGACGCATCACCCGACACAAGGGATCCGTGAACGCGCTCCAGTTCAACCCACACGAGGACAGCTCGCACCTGCTGGCATCCGGCGGCAGGTTCGTTCGTCACGCTAGCTTTGTGACAAAAGACACGACTCGCTGTTCAGTAGCTCTAACAATCTGCCTGTTGCTCCTTCTTGTTGTGTGATGCAGTGATGGTGAAGTGTATATTATGTCGTTGGAGAAGCTCTCGAGCCCAGGCGTGTTCATGCCAGGCGGCCCGACCACTTCGCAGCAGCAGATCAACGAAATCACAAGGTGCGTGTGGCATCATGCTTCGAGCTGCTGGCAATAGATGACAACCGTACGAATACTCACTTCAGAATGTGGCCAATGTGTTTGAAGTGTTGCATGGAACACGCAGGTCAACTACATCTTGGCAACAGGCTCGCAGAACGGCTCCGTGGTGATCTGGGATCTAAAGCAGAAGAAACCGTGGTGTGAGCTGCGCGACCCGCAGCGTGGGACGATTTCGGCGATTGCGTGGAACCCGAACGAGGGGCTCCAGATCGCGACGGCCTCTGGCGACGACCAGCGCCCCGTGGTGAAGCTCTGGGACCTGCGCAACTCGACCTCGACGCCGCTTGCCGAGTTCCACGAGCACGCGGCGGGCGTGCTCTCGCTCTCGTGGTGCCCGAACGACCCGGGCCTTTTGCTCTCGTGTGCCAAGGACAACAAGACGCTCATGTGGGATCTCTTCTCGCGCAAGTCGCTCTACGAGTTCCCATCCACTGACAACAACGCTGGTGCTCCGGCCATGGGCTCAGACCAGTTCTTCGGTGGTGGTGCGGGCCAGCGCCGCTGGAACGTGCAGTGGTCGCCAACGATTCCTGCCGTGGCATCCACGTGTACGCTGGACGGCAAGGTCCAGGTATGGGGGCTCTCGGGCGGTGGCGACCCAGCGTGCCGTCCACCAAAGTGGACCCGCCGACCTGCCGGCGCCTCGTTTGGCTTCGGCGGCAAGCTTGTGACGATCGCGAACCCGAAGGAACCTGCGGGCCCGAACACGGACCGCCGTCGCCTCGTCCACTTCCACCGCGTAGTGAGCGAAGCGCCGCTTGTCGCGGAAGCCGAGGAGCTGAACCGATCGCTGGAGTCCAAGGACTTCAACGGCCACTGCGAGCGCAAGATCGCGAGCGCGGCCAACGAGAACGAGAAGAGCGTCTGGAGCTTCATGAAGATCCTTTTTGAGAAGGATGCACGCCAGCACCTGCTGCTGCACCTGGGCCTAGACGCTGAGAAGATCAACGCACTGAACGCGCGCTTCAACCCTGTTGCTGCGCAGGAGGCGGCGGCTCCACCAGCGGAGCTCGACCCAACGACTGCACTGCTCAACCAGCGCATTGACGTAAGCTTGCTTTCTGCTTTGTGGTTCGATGGTTGATGATGGCGACTAGTTTCTAATGTTTGATTCCTCATTGTGTGCGACTTTTTGGAAACACAGGGTGTGGGTGCTGATGACGTCTTCTCGTCCGAGTACCACACGAATGACGGCATTGCGGACGCCCCACCGGCGTCTCCGCTCTCAGATGTGTCGGCGATCGCCGCTGCGCTCCCAGCTGCGGATGACACCAGCAAGCGTCTCGAGTCGGTGCCTGCTCCGATCTACACGGAGCAATCCGAGTCGATCCTGATGCAGGCGCTGCTCGTGGGCAACTTTGAAGTCGCAGTGAACTCGTGTCTGCACTACAACCAGTTTGCCGATGCCCTTCTGCTCGCATCCTGCGGCGGCCCGGAGCTGTGGGAGAAGACCCAGCGTGCGTTCTTCGCGCACCAGACGCGCCCGGTGATGCGCGTCGTGTCGGCGATCATCAAGAACGAGCTCTTCAGCCTCGTGGAGCAGTCGGACCTGAAGGAGTGGCGCGAGACGCTCGCGATCTTGAGCACGTACGCCAAGAGCGAGGAGTTCCCGTCGCTTTGCGACAAGCTCGCCACTCGTCTTGAGGACGCGGGTGACCTGCACTCGGCCACACTGTGCTTTATGTGCGCGGTGAACGTCGAGAAGACGGTGAACGCGTGGGTCAAGGAGAGCGAATTTGAGGCGCGGGCCTTTGGCAACACGTTTGCCCTCCAGCGCCTCGTTGAGAAGGTGTCGATCTTCTCGCAGGCCGTGGACCAGCCAGACCAGTCCATGGGCGTAGCCGTTGCGGTCCGCTTTGCGGAGTACGCCTCTCTGGTACTTTTTGTTGATTGTTTCTGCATTCTTGTGGGCAATATTGAGGTCTAACATTTATTTGCACTCTAATTACAGATGGCTGCTCAGGGCCGCCTCGACATTGCGGCAAAGTACGCGCGCTTCCCAGACCTGAGCTGTGCGATCCTGAACGACCGCATCTTCCACGCAGCCCCAGTGCCAGGCTACCAGCCGCCACCGTTCCCATTCGATGTTGTCCAGGTGCACGCGCACGTGCCACAACAGCAGCAGCAGCAGCACCAAGCTGTCCAGCAGCAGCAGTCGGTCCAGCAAGGATACGGCAACCGAGGCCAGTACGGCGTGCAGACCCCAGCTCCAGTCGCAGCGGGCGGCTATGGTGCGACGGCGGCCACTGGCTACCAGCAGCCTCGTGCCCCATCTCCAGGGTACCCAGGGCGTCAGCCACAACCTGGCTACGCTGCTCCATCGCAGCCAGCGTACGCGACACCACAACAGCCAGCCTACCAGGCTCCACAACAACCAGGTTACGGTGCTCAGCCGCAGCCGGGATACACAGGCCAGCCTGCTCCAATTGCTCCGCCCGCGTACGCAGCTCAGCCGCAGCCAGGATACCCAATCCAGCAGCCAGGGTACGCAGGTCAGCCGGCCGGGCAGCCAGGATACAACCGGCCTCAGCAGCCAGGCTTCTCTTCTGGCCCTCCATCGAACAGCGGTCGTTCGGGCTACGGCGCTCCTCAGCAGCCTGGCGTCGGGTTTAACGCGAACCCAGCGGCCATCCCTCATGGCACGGGCGTGAACCCGCTGACGGCCGCGACGTCGCTGACGTCGTCCCGGATCTCGATGCCGTCCGTGGACATGACGTCGCAGAAGAAGGACGGCTTTGTGAGCAGCGTGGGCAACAAAGAGCTTACGCTCAAGTACGGCAACTCGACCACGGCGATGCTCTCGCCGAGCGCGAACCAACCGGCCAAGTCGTTCAACGCCGAGACGGCGTTGGGCGAAACGGAGAGCGTGGGCGCGCAGGACCTGCCGATCGTCAACATGTTCAACGAGCTCGTCGCGCAGCTGCAGACGCTGCCACTGACCATGGTACGTCGTCCATTGTGCGTGCCTTTAGGTAGGCGATGGAGGACACGTGTGCTAATCGTGTGATTGTGCGAATTTGTGATGTGTGTGAATCTTATAGATGGAGCAGAAGCAGATGCCGGAGATCCAGAAGGCCAAGGACGTGATGTTCACGAAGCTCAACATCGGCGACCTGTCGCCGAACGTCGTGGCGCAGCTGCACCAGATGGTTGCGTGCTTCGCGCAGCGCGACTTTGCGTCGGCGCAGGGCATCCACGTGGTGCTCACGGCCTCGGACTGGACGCAGCACAAGGACTGGCTGCGCGGCCTCAAGTCGCTCATCCACATCTCCATGAAGCGTTTTAAATAAACGGGCAAGCTCGCCCGCCCCCTTTGTATAGAAGCTGGAGGTCACAGGAACAGACGCAGGCGACGCTCCATCACACAGGCGATGGAAGCCGAGATGATCGACGGTCGCTTTAAGGACAATGAGTTTGGTTGGGGTTGTTTTTTTTATTTCATGTAATCATTCCAAATTTCAAGTTGTGTGTTGTGACCTTTTAGGAAAAGCCATTGAAGTTCAGTTTCCGCATTTCGCTTTCATGAGAAGCGCACAGCGACGCAAGGGCGCCGGGTGCGAGGGCGTCGCCTGCGAGCACACGCTGGGCGAGCAGCCGCTGCACCTCTATGGGTACTTGTGGGTCAAGCCACAGACGCTCACGCGTGACAAAGGCGACCACGGCCACGACAGTGGTGGCGACAAGAGTGATGACGATGAGGACGCGGAGGGCGACAACGACTGCGGCAGGTTCAGCACCGTTGTGACCGACACGGTCGTGTTCAAGCACCAGAAGCCGGTCAAGTGGCTCTTCACGTCCAAGCAGGAGAAAGGAAAGGTAATGCGTGCATTTGATTCAGGTGCTTCATAGGTGGAGCGCTTGTTGACCAGGTGATTGTATGTGTGTAACTGAGATGCATAGATCCTGTGCAAGAGCAGGAAGAGCCTCTCGATTGGTCAGGTGCTGCAGGATTTCCTCGTGCCAAAGCTCTACACGCGCGGCACGCAAAACCATGAGAGCGGGCTCATCCTCGCGACGTTTGCGTACACAGAGCGGTCGACTGTCACCGGCGAGCTGCAGCTCATCGTGGAGCATTTGGACACAGCTGGACTGAGTGTGTGCATGTGCATTAAACACGAAGAGCATCTCTCCAATCTGCGTTGTGAACCAACACTGACGCTTTTCATTTGGTGCTAGCCGCTGTGATACTGCATCGCGACAAGCCTGCGCTGAGCGTTCTCCAGCGGTTTATCCCGACGAAGTCAGGATACAACCACATGATCCAGTCCGTGTTCACGCCCGAGAGCTGCACGATCCGCAAATGCGTGAACGCGAACCTCGTCTCGGACGCCAAGCTCAGCGTCACGCAACGCACGATCACATTCGAGGCCGACGAGAACGACCTTCGCGCTCGTACGTCAAAAGACTGTGTGCGCTAATGTCGATTGTGATCATGCTGGAAAAGCTGACCTGGAATGGTTGAACAAAGGTGACGTGACAAACAAAGAGCTGCAGCAGAGCATCGAACGAATCCACCTCGAATTCAGCGCGCACCTTGACAAGATTGTTGGGAAAGAAATCGTTCGCAACGTCGCATATTTCAAGGTGGGTGAGCATGTACGCTGATCAAGATGCTGGAACGTTTGGACGAAACTAACGACAAATAATGGTGCTCCTGCTTGTAGGCTGGGGCAGATGACCGCATCTACCTCCTGTGGAGCACAATGATATCGTTCGAGCGTCCTGGTAAGACTTTTGCAAAGAGCCACCGCCTCGCCCTCTCTTCTGTAGAGAGACACCGTCAAGCAACTACGTTGCAAGAGATCAATCACGCAAGCAAACTGCTCGGACTCTACTCACAGCTCAAGTGCTGTCCAGTGTGCAACCAGATGCTGCCGCGGTCTCAAGTGGACTTTTTGGTAAGTTGAGATCTTTTCTACCGAGACTTTGCTCACCCTTACTCAGTTGCATGACTCAAACAGTGTCTATTTGGTGCAGGTCACGTACAAAAGCATCATAAGCTACTCGGAGAGCAACGTCAGCTCTATACGAGAAAGAGGAGGGCAAACGGCGGTTCCTGCTATCATTCTCAAGATTTGCGGACCGATGAAAAAGAAGCGATTCGAGCAGCTCAAACAAGACACAACATTTCTGTGAGTGCTTGCATTTCGTCACTGACATCGATTTGGTATTCGGGAACTCACGCTTAGTGAACTGCACCAGCTACCAAACGATCCATCTGTGCCAGCCGTGCTCGCAGAAGATGACTCCTCGCCAAAAGGAGGCACCAGCGGTTGTAAAGAACGACAAAGAGAGAGTAGCAGAAGTTCCTGAAGCTCCAAAGCCACCAGAAAAGCCGTCGGCACATTCGCTCTTTTGGGGGAAAGTGGCAAGAGAAGCAAAGCTCAAGAACGGAGTTCCAGCTCCGAAAGCGAGACCTTTCTCAGCTGATATCCCTCGAGTGCGATTCCAGAGAAATTCATCAAAGAGCACGCATAGTAGCAGACAATTTCAGCGGCATCTATCCCAGCTACCCCCAGTGATTGTTCAAGCATCGACCACTTCGGCACAACTAGAAAGCGCATCTCGAGCATCTGTCGAGGACATCGTCCAGCATCTGCAGCGCAAATACCACCGACCGTCGATACGCTTTGCACTCACTCAGTGCAATTTTTTCCCCTCTGGCTCAGTCATTCCTGCGAGTGTTCTTGGCCGGATATGCAGTCCGGAGATGGCCGCTGCAATCTTGAAACATGTGAGTGCGCTATTCTATGTCCACTGTCGGCATTTATAGTGGATCAGAGGTATAATTGTGTATGTATCTGACGCATTCGTTGCAGTGGTCCGAGTTGTGCAAGTCAAGAGGCGACAGTACCGAGCCAACTACGATCGACATCGATTCTTTCGACGGCATCCTCGTGAACAGAGTGAAAGCTGATGAAAGCGTTCAAAGAGTCGTGCAAACGGATGAAAATGGCACACTCCACGACGGCACAACTACAATACGCGACGCAATATCGAGCGAACACGTTCCAGTCAGACCAACCAGACCCAAGAACTCAAGTGCTTCGATGACATCATCTCGAGCGAACTCCTTCATGACTCGTTTCATGGGTGGGACATGTGGTGATCCTCGACGCGTTACGATTCAGACAAACGCCAAAAAGGTGAATGCTGTCTGCTATGAAGATCAGTCCTTGAAGGTATTCCGAAAAGCCTCGAGTCAAGTCGATGCAGTCGAGAGCCCTCTTGTTCAAACTGTTGTTCAGCTTCCAAGCCAGGTAAGCAACATGCCAGGTGTGCTCTATTCTACTGCTTCCTAACAGCAGACTGACTAGGTTATCTCTTTCTGTCACGTTTGTGGTGGCAAACAGCAGATTGGTGCGACTTTGGCAAGTAGTCACGAACCACCAGATGCATCCACGTCACGTGATCACGAAAGTGCCCATACCGCCGAAGTGCCTGTGAATTACTCAAGCAAGCTGCACAAGAGCGAAAGCTTGGCGCATTCGCTGAAGCCATCCGGTCTTGGGCAGCCTGCTGCGCACATTGAAGGTGCTTGCAATGAGTTGTCGGAAGAAGAGATGCGTGTTCTGGAGGAGACGCTTATGAAGTGTGGCTGATACTGTAAGACCAACCTGTTTCCTCTGAGTGTGCCACCAAACTTCATCATCGCTTTCCTACTTCGCGCAAACCTCAAGCTACCTAATTGTCACTCTTTATCTCCTAACTGCTCAAGCACCGTTCCCAGCCGGAGCTCTTGAGCGTTTGCAGGCAGAACTCGACTTTGCGCTGCTGATGGTACGCGAGAAAATGGTCAGGTTTGAGAGCGTGCGCTTCCTTGGTCTCCACTGCCTCAGACTGCTCGCAAGAATGTCACGCAGAGAGGAAAAATAATTAGACTCCAACAGTGTTTTACGATGGCAAACACACAATTCGTCCAGCCAAAGCATCCACCACGCACCTCTTCCTTCTTGATTCGGTATCGCGCAAAGCGTCGGAACGAGTCTTCTGTCATCTTGCCGTCCTCGTTAAGCAAATCCGATCGCCCAGACCGCATAGGCCTTTCGCTGACACTGTTGCTAGCAGCAGCAGCACCACCAGCAGAAGCTGGCGTCACCACTAACAGGTCGTCCAGCGTGCGGTAGTACAGCGACCCTTGCAGCTTCAGCAGACTGTGGAGGTGCTTGCCAACGCGAAAGATCTCCTCTTCCGAGGCTTCGCAGGGCAAGATCAAGCAGCATTTCAGTGTCGAGACGGGCGAGAGTCCTAGCGACGCTGCTCGTGAAGACGCCATGTTCGAGTGAATGTGCATCAGCTCGTCAAAGTCACGCTTGTTGAATCTGTTGAGGGTCAAACAAGTACAGTCAAAAAGTATCAGCTCAACTTCAACAAAGGACTGCACGATGACCCCCTCTGAAGCGATACGTACGAGCCACAGGACGCAGTGTGGAACTCGATCATCTCCCCGAAACGGGAGTTGAAGAGGTGCGCGTGCATGACTGAGCGCCAGATCATGTCCAAGTCACTCACGGAAAAGAAATGTGCCTGCAAAGAGAGAACCAACCAATGCATTCAGTCAGCAAACCCAGTCTGCATGTACAGCCAAACGAAGTCATGACTCAACACCCGAGAACAAAATCGGCTTACAAAGAATCCTTGTGGGCTTGCCGGCGACTCGGCTGCTCCGTCTTCTGCTCGCTTTCGTTTCTGACTTGCTGCTGCTAGTGCGCTCGTCGCCGATACTTTTGTCTCCTGAAGCGAAGCTGCTGCTGAGGGCTTCGCGTCTGCGTCGTTGAGAAGATGGTCGATTCCATTGCGGCCACTCGATCCCGTTCCTGCTGTTGCATGCGGCCGTCGAATGATAGTAACCTCTGGCTCGGGCGCAATCGTCGCGGCTGCTTCTTCAATTGTTGCCAGCACCGACACCAGTTTTCCGTTCGCTTCAGGCTGCACAGCATACACACATACATAAAGTTACATTCAACGACCCAAGACTACGCAGTTTCAAATAGCAACAGCCACAAGTTTCATCAAACCTCGTCAATATGCTTGGTCGACTTATTCAGCAACGTGACTTTGCTGTGCGCGAGCTTGCTGAGCGTCGTGTTGAGCAGCTCGATGAGCGTCTTGCGCACGACCTGACCGTCGAACGCGACCCAGTACATCTCCTGGTTCGAGTCCTTCATCTTCGCAACGGTACCGTCGCCATCAGCAGCAGCCGTCGACTCACCATCATCCTCTCTCGTGATCTTGATGCGCTTGGTGAGCGGCAGGAGCGCACTGCCACCGCCACTACCACTGTGGAAGTACGCTTCGTCGCCCGAGTCGTAGTACGAGTGGCCGTCTTCGTCGTCGTCGTCATCGTCATCATCGTCGTCATCTTCATCCTCGTCTTCTTCGAACTCGCCTTCGTCGCTTTCTAAGTCGTGCTCGCCCCCAGAGTCAAAGTCACGGTCCAGTGCGCGACCGTTGGACGATGCGGTCGCCGTGGTATTTGCATTCGTGCTTCCAACAGCAGCAGACGAAGATGAAGCGAACTGTTGATTGTGCTGGTGGTGATGGTGGCGCTGCTGGTAATGTGTACCCTGGTGATGTTCGACCGGATTCGTGTTGGTGCTACGCGGGGATTGCGCATTATCCGGTCCAGGTTGCGCGCTGCCACCGCTGATAGTTAGCCCGTGATTCGACTGTGCCGACACAACCATCGCTGGAGCCGCCACCGCCGCACTCGCACGTAGCGGCAGACGCGTCTGCTGCTGCTCTAGGACTCTGGCGTCTTCATCGTCCACATCACCACCGGCTTCTTCTCCTCCTTCGTCGCCGTCTTCTTCTTCAATGAGCTCGCGCCAGTTGTTCTCCAAGATCCACTCGGATGCGGTCTCGACATTGCCGTCGCAGATGTCCAGCTGAGACGCACATAGGCACACGAGACACGCACAATCAGCTCATGACACCTATAGATATACACACACACTCGCGCAACTCACCACGCGCTGCAGGGCGGGCGCGGGCACGGCCGGGAACACGCTCTGGAGCGTCTCCATGGTCGGCGTGTTCGTTGCTTTTTTGGTCTGTTGTTGTCTGCATTCGTGTCGGGTCGCCCAAAGAGGAAAACCCGTTTAGATCTGGTTCAACCAGATTATAAAGAGGGTTTTCTGTTCAGACAAACTGTACTGTAAAATGTGCACTGATGTACGCCTGGAAGCAGAACACACAAAAGTATTCACCACACCTGCATGGCGATTTGAAATGGTACTAAAATGGCGCCAATAGCCCATGAGTCGCTCCACATGCCAGATAGCAGGGCAACCCGCCTTCACTGCGCAGACCACTTTGAGCATAAGGATGAATGTCTTCTCGCGTGTGTGTCTGGTCGACACTACACTATTAGCGGATCGACTTGGCAGCAAGCGTTCAGTTCGACCATCAGAACGCGAATCGTTTTCAGCCTTCACACTTGGTATCTCCATCGCAACCTACCTAAAAATGTGAACAAACAAGCCGCTGTATCGGTACTCAAATGGACAATTCATCACGACGCAGCGCAAGTGAATGGACGCAGCAGATTCTTTCCTTCTTCTCGCGTGGCCCGTCCGTCGCCAACATGGGTTGGCAATTGCGCCCATGTGGCGGTGGAAGTGCGTGCATAGACCGAGTCGTGATGAAGAAACAGCCGCTGCATCTCTCTCTGACTCACTCAAAAAGAGCTCTCCGCCTCGGCCACCAGTCATTTCTGTGTGCAGAAATGACTGGTGGCCGTTGGCGCCTCCTAAAGTCTATATATGTGTGTACTTGATCAAAATAAATCTTCAGCACGAATTGAAGCCTTGTTCACATACTAGGCCAAGTAAATTGCACACAAGCGCACAAATGCGATTTGAGACGTCCTAAAAATTTATTACCTGAGAAAATTTATAAAACGAACGGAGGGTTGGCGCCAAGAAAAAGTGAGGCAAATGTGGCTTGATCGATTGGAGCCATCGCTTGGCACGGCACACGCGACTCGCTCATTTCCCATATCCCGCGGCCACGCACACCCCCGTACGTCGTCACGATGGCCGACTTCTCCCCGGAACAACTCGAGGCATGCCTCCTGCAGCTCACGCACCCGGACACGGAGCAGATCAAGGTGGCCGAGACCGCCATCAAGGCGTACCTCAAGAAGATCTCGTCGGTCGCCGGGCTCATGACCCAGCTGCAGCTCTCGGGCAAGCCTGAGGTGCGCCAGCTGGCTGCGCTCATGCTGCGCAAGAAGCTCTTTAAGCACTGGCCAAAGCTTGACAACGCCACGCAGGTGGGCGTCAAGCAGACGCTGCTTGCGCGCGCTGCAGAAGACCCGATCCCGGTCGTGCGCTCGGCTATCGCGACGCTCATCAGCAGCCTCGCGCTCCACGAGGTGCCGACGGGCAAGTGGCCAGAGCTCATGATCTTCATCAACACGTGCGCGTCGAGCGCCAACGAGGACCAGCGCGAGACCGCCATGAAGCTGCTGCAGCTGCTTGGTGAGTCCATGGGCACGTACCTCCAGCCGCACTTTAACGACCTGAAGAACCTGTACGCCACTGCGCTGCAGGACCCGCAGAGCTTAAAGGTGCGCGTCGCTTCGATGCGCGCTGCGTGCGCTCTCGTCGAGTTCCTCGAGGAGCCAGACCTCCGCGGCTTCACGACACTCGTGCCAATGCAGATCGAAGTGCTGCAGCAGTGCGTTGTGAACGGTGCCGAGGTGGAGGCCGTTGAGTTCCTCGACGTGTTCTCGGAGATCGCGTCGCACCCGTTCCCGATCCTCGACCAGGCGTTCCCAGCGTTCATTGAGCTGCTGCTCCAGGTGATCGTGCACGACAAGCTTGAGGTGTCGACGCGCGCGTCGGCCTCGTACGCGCTCGGCGAGTTCATTAAGAAGAAGCCAAAGACGATTGGCAAGAAGAACCTGGTCGCCAAGATATTTGCGACCATGCTCGACATCGTCGCGAACGATGACGATGTCTCGTGCGGTCTCATCTCGAACCTGCTCGAGCGCGACACCAAGGACGCCGGCGACGACGACGATGAGGACGAGTCGCCAGGCCACCTCGCGCAGCAGACGCTCGACAGCCTCGCGCTCAGCGTGCCAGCCAAGTACCTCAATACTGTGGTCTTCGGCATCTGCAACGAATACATCCAGTCGCCGGACGCCCGCAAGCGCAAGGCTGGCGTGCTCGCGCTCGGCATTCTCTCGGAGGGCTGCTGCGAGTTCATGTGCGAGAACGTAAAGGAGCTGCTGCCGGCGGTCTACCGCGTGGCGCAGGACCCGGACCAGAAGGTGCGCGAAGCCGCGTGCTTTGCGCTCGGCCAGTTCGCCGAGTTCCTGCAGCCAAACATCACGAACCACTACAGCGAAATCCTGCCGATCGGCATTGCTCTGTTGGACGACGCCACGAACGCCATCAAGGCCACGGCGCTGTACGTCCTAGACGAGATTACGCAGAGCATGGAGAGCGAACAGGTGCTTCCGTACCTGGAGACGCTCGTCACGAAGCTCGTGAATGTGCTCCGCTCGTCGCCACCGCAGCTGCAGAAGATGGCGCTCGATGCCCTGGGCTCGATCGCGATCGGCGCCAAGGACGCGTTCCTGCCGTACTTCCAGGTGGTCGTGGAGCTCATTCAGCCGTTTTGGGGCATCACGGACCCAAAGTACTTCTTCCTGCGCGGCGCGGGCATTGAGTGCCTCGGCTACCTCGCGACTGCGCTGGGCAAGGAGGCGTTCCGCCCGTACTTTGCGCCGTCGATGCCGTTCGTGTTCGCTTCGTTTGAGCTCGATGACTCAGAGCTCAAGGAGCAGGCGTTCGTGTACTTTATCAACATCACGAGCATCTTCAAGGAGGAGTTCGAGCCGTTCCTCGAGGCTGCGGCCACGCATGTGCTCGCGGAGATCGAGAGCGACGAGGGCATCCGCGTGGTGGACGGCGAAGAGGACGTGCTTGAGGGCCTCGACTCGGACGACGATGAGGACGAGGACGAGAACGTTATGCGCCACATCAGCATCCGCACGGACGCGCTCAACTCCAAGGTGCGCGCCGTCGCGGCCGTGGAGGAGATGGCGCTCAACTGCGGCGTGATTTTCGACAAGTACATCCCGAAGTTCCTCGAGGCGCTCGCGCCACTGACCGAGTACATCCACGAGGACGTGCGTGCGGCGGTCGCCGAAGCCCTCGCGGCACTCGTAATCTGCTCGTTCGGCGCCTCGCACCCGAACTCCGTGGACGCGCAGGTGTGGAAGAAGGGCGACTTCAACAAGGCGATCCTGTCGGCGAACAACGGCGTGATCGTGAACGCCGTGATGAAGAGCCTCGTGGAGGACCTGCTCGAGGACCCGGAGGAAGTGGTCGTCGAGAAGACGTTCAACGCGATCAAGGCCATGTCGGCCCGCGTCGGTCCGGTCGTAACCGTGGACCACCTCGCCGAGATCACGCGCGTGACGCAGGCCGTGCTCACGCACACGCACATTTGCCAGGCGAGCGCTGAGGACGACGACGAGGACGAAGAGTCCGAGGGCGGCTCGGTGCTCGAGTCGGCCTCGGAGCTCATCGGCGTCCTGGGCAAGTGCTACGGTGAGCATTTCCTGGCCACGTTCCAGGAGCTCTTCCCGCACCTGTTGGCGTTCGCGACGGGTCTCCGTGCCTCGCGCGACCGCGCCGCCGCGGTCGGCTGCTTCGCCGAGGTGCTTCGTGAATTGGGCCCGTCGAGCCTGAACTTTGTCGAGAGCGTCTTCCCAGTCGTGATCCAGGGCCTGGCGTCCGACAACTACGTGCTGAAGGCCAACAGTGCGTTCTGCGTCGGCATCCTGGCCGAGATCAGCGGCGACAAGCTCTACTCGGCCTACGAGCAGATTCTGCACGCGTTGCGCCCGCTCTTCGTGGCCGAGGGCAGCGACGACGTCGTGGTGGACAATGCGTGCGCGGCCGTGGCGCGCCTCATCCTCGCGGGTGTGGCCCACGTCCCTCTCGAGCACGTGCTGCCGGTGTTCCTCGGCGCCATGCCGCTCAAGGCGGACTTTGACGAGAACCCGGTTGTGTTCCAGTGCCTGAACGGCCTCGTGCAGTCGCAGAACGCGGCCGTTGTGGCCTTCGTGCCGCAGATCATCGAGGTGTACGCCAAGGCGTTAGCGCCGGACTCGAGCGTGGACGAGGAGCAGCAGACGGAAGTGAAGCTCTGCGTGCGCGGGCTCTTTGGCGCCTTCGAGGCGCAGATTAAGGAGGTGGCGGCGCAGCTCAGCCCGGAGCTCCAGGCCGCGCTCAGCTCGGCACTCAACTAGATATTATTGTGCCGTTTTGACATTCAATCAGCCAGTGCATCCATCCTTGGGCAGTCCACGACGATGGTGATGTATAGACGATCTATTTGCTTTTTTTAAGAATGGACATCGAGTTTCCAATCACTCGGAGCTGTTGTGGGTGTTGCAATTGGAATCGGTCTCATTGAGCCAGCTTCATTGGCTATCTACTGGTCCTGCATGAGCAAAAAGGCCTTGAGCAGCTCGAGCGACTTGTAGCGGTGCGAGATCGAGTTCTTCGTGGCCTTCTCCATCTCAGCGTACGTCACGTCGTAGCCATCCGGCATGAAGATCGGGTCCCAGCCAAAGTTGGTCGGCCCGCGCGCCGGAACGATCACGCCAGGCGTCTGGCCCACAAACACCTTCGGGTCTGCGTCGTCCGCGCCAGTGGCGTATGCGAAGATGCACTGCGCGTACGCGGACTTGTCCTCATAGGCCGCGAGCATGTTGTTAAGCCCCTCGTGGCCCGTCTTCTCGAGAAACCACTTGACGTATGGCCCCGGGAGCCCCTTGAGTGCGTTGAAGCACAGCGATGTGTCATCTACGAGCACGGGGCCGTTCACCTGCTGGGCCGCCAAGCGACACTTCTCCTTCGCGATGTCCGCCGGCTCGCCCTGCAGCTCCGGCAGGTCCACCGCCTGGCTGCGCAGCTCGAACGGGAAGTCCGCGCCGAGGATCGCGACCACCTCCGTGAGCTTGTTGCGGTTGCCCGTCACGAACGTCACAACGGGCTTGCTCGCCATCCTTGCTTGTGTATGTTCCAGTCAATGACGATGTGAGTGGTTGGTTGATTTTGGACGTTGATGTTTGATTTTAGACAATTGATAATTGATTTTGGACAACTTAATGGTTGAATTTTGGACAAATAGAAAATCGTGTTTCATCGCACTTGAGTTCACTATGCTACTGATACCGAGCACATCGGAGCACTGACCATCAGTAGTAAAGTGCGGGTCAAAACTATACGCCAGTCAGTATTTGTTTGATTGCGCGCGCACAATTGCGAGTTTTGACACCGCAGTTAGATATGATGGATAGAAAATCACGCTGCGTCGATTGGTACCCTTTTTTTCGCCCAA
>JAADXK010000297.1:0-29611 GCA_023337805.1 Globisporangium barbulae
ACTAGTTTTCCTCGTAAAGCTGCGGAAAGGAGCGTGTCACGATATGACACGTGATGGGAACCCACATATCATACCAATGATTTCTCTTGACTATAACCCAGGCCACTGAATTAACCTGACCTGGGTCATGTCCTGTTTCAAAGCCAATATTTTAACGTTTTAGTACATTTTTGTATGGAGGTTACTCTTCGCGTAACCATGGTTACATGCATGTAGAAACATTTATCATTAAAGCAAGCGACGACAAGCAAGCAAAATGGAGACGGAGAAGGTGCTAGACGAGGAAGAGGAGGAGGAGAAGGAGCACTTCTTCTCGGACCTTGTGCCGTCAGACCGTGACCGCGAGGGCGATGACGACGAGATGGACGATGACGAGATGGACGAGGACGGCAGTGGTCATCGCAATGAGCCGCTCAACCCGACGGCCGTGCCCGCCGGCGGCGGCAGCGCGGTGGGCACCACGGAGCAGGACCGCCGCGCGCAGATCGGCGCGAGCCCGTACCTGGCGCCCTTCACGCCGCTGAGCTCACCGAACCGGCCGAAGACACCCTCGAGCGTGAGCGTGGCTCAGCGGAGCGTATCCAAGAAACCGCAGCTCGTGCCGATGAAGAATGGGCCGGGCGCAACGGCCGCGGGCAGCGCTGGCGGTGGCGCGTTCGGCAGTAGTGGCGGCAGCGGCTCGAAAGTGCTGAAGGACGACGTGGTGAACCATCTGCCGGCCGAGTTGGTCGAGAGCCTCATGACCACGGTGCAGACGCTCGACAAGCTGATCCTGGGCATCGAGGACTACAAGGCTGACCAACTCGGCTTCCTCTACGAGAAGGTCAATAGTTACGTGGAGCTCCTGAAGCAGATAGATACCGCCGGCGCCAACTACCACGCGTTAATACCACTGCAGGTGCTAGAGTACGTCGCCTTCTGCTTGATGGGTATGCTTGAGAGGCGCATGGTGAGTACTCCACTGACTAACGCTCTCGTGTGCACTTTCTGCAGGATGGTCGACGGCCAGGAGAACACGAACCCTGAGTTATTTACCAAGTCGCAGCTGGAAAAGTGCCAGGACGAGAGCGAGCGAGCGGCCGGCAAGGTTGACACGCTGCTGATGCTCAAGGAGGCGCTGGAGAGCGGCGTGGCGGATCTCTAGGACGAGTTGGTTTAAGCGAGTTGGCTCTCGAGACGCGTGCTCTCAGTCCCAGCACACCCGACGGTTTGTATGAAGACGCTCGTCTTCTTCCAGCTGCACTCTATCCGCTCACAGCCCATACGCATGTGTAATTCTTCAGAAATAATATAAAAGTGGGGCAGCTCCAGTTAGTCCGTACTCATAATCACGAATAGTCGCATGCGCGTGTGTGAAAGGTCGTCATGTGATCTCGCATTCGCACAATCTTGGCGCTATCACAATAGCTTGCGTGGAGTGGAGGATGGTGCCGCTGAAGATCCTCGTCGTCGGTCCGAAAGAGGCCGGGAAGACCACCGTAAGGCGTTCATCTCGGGTCTCTCTCTAGTGCCTATTGTCAGTGTTTCCGATCTGTCGCGTCTGAATGGATAGATTGCCAACTTCCTGAGCGAGCAGACCGATCGCCTGGGCGGCCAGGAGCGCTACCAGCCGACCATCGGCGTCAGGTACGTTTTGCAATCGAGATACATAGATGCTATGGCAATGCAGTGAGCCAAGTTGCCGTATGAATTGATGCTGTATCTGCAGGATCCTGGAGCTGGAGAGGGGCAAGACGAACGTCGAAATCTGGGACGTCTCGGGCGACCAAGTGTGCGTCCACAAGGCCTTGTTCCGCCTGCGTAAAGAGATGCTATTGTTATTTGCTGGCTGACACTTGTGCTCGGTAGCTACGAAGCGTGCTGGGCGGCCGTGACCAAGGACGTGAACGGTGTCATCCTGGTCTACAACCCCGAGTCGCACATCCACGAGAGCGAGGCCATGCTCTGGTACAGCGTCTTGTCTTAAACGATCAGTCGAATCGCCCCATAGTAACTACGATTGCCATACCTACACTATGCGTGACAGGTACGAGTGGTTCATCCAGAACCCTGCGGTGGACCCGTCCGTGTGCCTCGTGTTCGAGCACGCGTCCGGCTCGTCCTCCGCCACCAACAGCGGCAACAAGAAGCCGCCGCAGCAGGCGACGGGCTCCAAGCTGCGCCTGCCCGGCGGCATCCGCGTGGCGCAGACGACCTTCGACTCGCTCAACGTGCTCAAGTCCGAGTTCGAGAAGCTGCTGCAGACGGCGCAGGACGCCGCGGTGAGGCAGGTGCCGCGCACCGCAGCCCGCAAGTGACAGCATTACTACGCGACTTCAACATCGAATCGTCAAATAATTCACGTAACATATAGAAATTAACGCACGTGGTGCTAGTTTTGTGAACATTTCATTCAAGTAGCACAGAAGCACTCAGATAGCATACAAATGTCGTATCAATTTCAAAATCATTCTGACGCTCTCACCAAATGGCTACACCCGCGTTGCAAGAAACGGAATGGAAATTGAATATTCAAAGTTACACAAGTCCTCACGATTGCTCTGTCAATATCTCGAGGAGAGATGGTGGATTGCCTACGGGTGCCTGAATGGCCGCATGGGCACCGCGACCTTCTGCGAGACCGTTTTGACGACACCGGCCTCGAGGTTGCGATGGCCGCGGCGTGTGCGCTTGGATGCGAGGCGGATGGCGAACACTAGCACACCCACGACGAGCACGGAGCAGGCGATGATGATCGTGAGCGCGAAGGACGAGGAGTCGGACGAGCCCTCCGACTCACCCACGTGCGCCACTTCGACGCCGTTTTGCCATGCGACTACCTCCTGCAACTGCGCCGAGCGGATGCGCGCCATGCCGGCGTCGCGCAGCGTCGACAAGAAGTCGAGCCCCACGTCCGTCTCCGTGCTGTTGGTCTTGTACACGACGAGGAACTTCTCAAAGGCCTTGACGCTCGAGCTCATGGTGATGAACACGGACACTTGGCACGCGCCCCACTGGTAGCGCGCCAGCTGGTCGCTCGTTACCACGGACCGGATCTCGAACGAGATGTCGTCGTCGTCAATGGCGGTCGACTGGTTGACGCTCGGACCTGCAGCTGGTGACGGTGTTGACTCTCCTGTCGTTGGCGCTGGCGAAGTGTCGTTGCTGGCGGCTCTGGAGCCCGAGGCGGAGGACGTCGCCGTAGCGTTGCCAGCGACTGGCGCAGTGGTCGTCGCGTCATCAATAGCAGCAGATCCCGAGGCGCTCTCCGAGTCAAAGTCCGAGAGGTCGGCGTCGTCCGTGGCCTCCGAGCCCGATCCAGTGGGTTCCTCCACCTCTGCAGTCTCAGTTGACTCAACCAACAGCAGCCGTGTCTCAGTCGCTGTGGTCTCAGCGGACAGAGCCTCAGTCGTCTGGTTCTCGCTGTTGGCCTGGGCCGCCGTGATGAACTCACGCAGTCCCTCGCTGAACGCGCGCGCGACCTCGATGTTGAAGCTGCTGGCCGTGTAGCCCTCAATGTCGATGGTGAGCTCCACGTAGTTCTCGGGATTGTCCGTGCTCAGGCACCGGTCGCTCCCACCCTCGGCCGTCTGGCCGTCGGGACACTTCTCGCACGTCGACTGGCCGCCGGTGCAAGAGAAGTCAGGCGCGCACTCGCAGGCGATGCACTGCGTGGACCCACCGGTGGAGTAGAAGCCCTCAGCGCACATGGCGCACTCGGCCTCGGCGGTCGTGGCGCCTGACGGGGCCGCACTGCCTCGTGGACAGCTCACATGCTCGCACTGGCCCGACCCGCCGACCGAGAACGTGCCAGCGCTGCATGGTGAGCACTGCTTGTCGATCACATCGGCCCCTGATGGGGACGCGAAGCCCGGCAGACAGGCCGTGGGTCGGCACACTTCCTGGTTGCCAGGCGAGTAGAACCCCGAGTCGCAGATCGTGCACGAGTCCGTCGGCGACGTCGCGCCAGGATTGTTGGACGCAGATCCCGCAGCACACTGCGCTGGCAGACACGGCTGATCGGCACCTGGCGAGTAGTAGCCTGCGAAGCACTGCGTGCAGCTCCCGTTGAGACTCGACGCGCCCTCGATGGACCCGAAGCCAGGCTCGCAGTTTGCTGGCTCGCACTGCGAGTCACTGCCAATGCCCCAGGTGCCCGCGGGACAGATCGCACACGACTCGTTCACAGTGGACGCGCCTGGTGCGGACGCGAACCCAGGCAGGCAGGACGTTGGGTGTATGCACTGCGTCGAGCCGCCAGTCGAGTACGAGCCGCCGGGGCACATTGCGCAGTCTTCCATCTGGTGCGACGCGCCCTCTGGCGACGCAAAGCCAGGCAGACAGACCGTGTCTTCGCATTGATCGGCCCCACCGGCGCTGAAGCGTCCAGCTGGACAGATCGCACAGTCCTCCAGCGCATGCGACGCGTTCGCGGGCGACGCGTAGCCCGCAGTGCATTTGGTCGGTGCACACGCGAAGCCAAAGCCTGGACTGAACGAGCCAGCGACACACACTTTGCAAAACTTGATTGGGTCACTGGAGCCGGGCGAGGTTGCTGAGCCAGGGCCACAGCCGTCAGGCAAACACTGCGTCTCGTTACCTTGACCAAACGTGCCTGATGGACACTTCTCGCACGTCTTACTGACGTGGACAGCTCCGTCCACCTGCGACGCGGTGCCAGGGTGGCATTGCATGGGCAAGCAAGGCGCAGCACCGCCTGTCGAGAAGTACCCGTGAGCACACACTTGACAGTCGAGGGTTGGATCAGTGGCACCGAGTTTAGCGCCGCTGCCAGCAGGGCACTGCGTGGGCTTGCACTGCGTCGAGCCGCCGGTGCTGTACATGCCCAGTGGACAGAACTCGCACTCTTCAGAGCTGCTGATAGCGCCACTGGGGGAGAAGTACCCAGGCTCACAGTTGGTTTCCAGGCACTGCGAGTCGTTGCCCAGCGAGAAGAAACCCGCGGCGCAGAGTTCGCAGTTCGCCAGCGCGTCCGACGCGTTCCTTCTGGCGGCAAAGCCCGGCTCACATAGCGCCATCTTGCACTGCGCGCCGCCGCCTTCGCTGTAATAACCAAGTGAACATTCGTGGCAGTCGCCTTTCTCAAGCGGGTTCCCGGCAGTGTCCGAGGCGAAACCTGGCCGGCAGTTCGTGGGCTTGCATGGGTAGTTCTCGCCCGGACTGAACTCGCCTGGCGCGCACATGGTGCAGTTGGCCGTCGGGTGCGACGCCGCCTCGATGGAGCCGTAGCCCTTCTGGCACTTGGCGGGACGACACAGCGCATTTCCGGGCGTGTACGAGCCCGCGGGGCACGGCAGACAGCCGGACGCGTCGCTCTCGTCGCTCACCTCGGGGGCGAAGAAGCCTGCGGGACAACTCGCGGGCATGCATCGATTTGAACCGCCCTCCGAGAAGAGCCCGATCTCGCAGCCAGTGCAGTCGGTCGAGTTCTTCGCCAGATAATTGGCTTCCCAGCCGGGCTCGCACTCGGCTGGTAGGCACTCGGGCCCGCCCACTTCAGTGAAGAACCCGCGAGGGCAGGGCTCGCATAGTGAGCTGTTCCCCTGGGACGAGTAGCCGGCGTCGCAGTCGAGACACGAGGCCACGGGGTCTGTCGCGCCTTCCAGTGCGTACTGGCCCTTTGGACACTGAATTTCCTCGCACTGAGCCTCGCCGCCCAGACCAAACATACCTGCTGGGCACAGTGTGCACGTTGAGTTCGCGTCAGTCGCGGCCTGGGTCGCGGACGCGAAACCAGGTTCACACTGCGCTGGTTCACACTTGGTCGCATTGCCGAGTCCCCAGTAGCCGGCACCGCATGGTTGGCAGTCCTTCTTGGGTCCACGAGCGCCAGCTGGGGCCGCAAACCCGGGCTTGCACGTCGCGTCCTCGCAGATTGCTTGGCCGCCGAGCGAGTACTGACCTTCGGGGCACTTCTCACAGTCTTCCGTAGCGTTCGTGGCCCCCGCTGCCGCCGAGAAGCCCTTCTCACACGTCACCGGACGACAGTACGTGGCGCCACCGGGGCTGAAGAAGCCCTGCTTGCACACGGAGCAATCGTCTGCGGCTGTGGTGTCCCACATGGGCTCTTGGCCTGGCGGGCACTTCATGGGCAGGCACGAGTCGTGGGACTCGCTCGGGTACTCGCCACTGGAGCACGGCTCGCACGTCGCATTGCCGCCAATAGAGAAGTACGTTGGGCTGCACGCCACGCAGTTCTTGGTCGGGTGCTTGGCGCCCGCACGCGCCATCTTGCCCGGAGGACAGGTCGTGGTCGCACAAAACACGCCCTTGCCAGGGCTATAGGACCCGGCGGCACACAACACACACGCCGAGCCGTCGTCGTTGGGCTCGTAGCCAGGCTGGCAATGAGGGAACTCGCAGAGACTCGCGTTGCCCGGCGACGTCATGCCACGCGGACATTTGGAGCAGAAGTTCACGGGGTCCGAGGCGTTGTAGTTGGGCTCAGAGCCCACAGGGCACGACGTGGGAAGGCATTTAGCCACGCCTCCGGTCGAGTATCCTCCGATCTCGCAAGCCATGCAGTCCGTGGCATTGGCCGCGGGTGTATTGGGCTGCGCGCCGGGCGGACACGTCATGAGCTGGCACTGGTCGGCGCCACCGGTCGAGAAGTTGCCATACTCGCACAGCGCACAGTCGTGCAGCGCCGTGACGGCGCCAAGCGGGGCCGCGTACCCAGCCTCGCACTCCGCTGGGGCGCACTCGCTGGCGCCCAAGTCGCCATTCTCGACGGTCTTGGCGTACTGGCCCTGCTCGCAGAGCGTGCACTGCAGCGTGTTGTTGCCCGCCGAGACCATGCCGTCCGAGCACGGGACGCAGTCGGTAGAGTTGATCGCGCCGATCTTGGCCATCGTGCCACGTGGGCACGAAAGAACGGAGCAGCTCGTGACGTTGCCGCCCTCCGAGTACGTGCCCAGCTCACAGAGCGAGCAGTCGCTGTCGCTGGCGGCGAACTGGTGCGAGTAGTGACCTGGCTCACACGACTGGACGTCACAGATACTCGAGCCGCCGGCCGAGAACATGCCCAGTGGACACGGCGAGCAGTCGGTGGCGTTCACGGCCCCTTCGTTAGGTGTGTAGCCTACCTCGCACTCCATTAGGTGGCAGTGCGGCGAGGCCTCAGGCGCGTACCTGCCCAGCGGACACTTGTGGCACTGGTCGCTGAGCCCGAGCGAGAAGTGCGCAGGTGGACAGGCCACGCACGTCTCGTTCGCGTGCATAACCTGCGTCTGCGCGCTGGCCGTGCCGGGTGCGCACTCGCAGGGCTTGCACATGTCGGGTCCGTCGTCGTCGCTGTAGAAACCCGCGACGCAGTCCACGCAGTCGTCTGTGCGTTGCGCGTGAAGACTCGGCATCTTGCCCAGGCCGCACGTCACAGGGTACTCGCAGCTGAGCATCTTGCCATCCGACCACGTGCCGTAGATGCACTCATCGCAGCCGGCGCGCGTGTCATTGTAGAAATAGCTCGGGTCGCAATAGTACTCCTCCGAGACGATCTCGATCATCATGTCCACGTCATTCGAACCAGTGGCCACCGACGACGCCGATGATGTGGAGATTGGTGGCTCTTTATTGTCGCCTGATAACGACGAATCGGGCTCGTCACTGGTCTTTGAGGTGCTCTGGTCGCCGTCGCCATCTGTGGACGAGGCATTGGACGACGGCAGCGACGTCCACCCGCCATCAGACGCTGATCCTGCCGCATCCGCTGATGGGAACCCTGGGGCTTCGATTGTCGATGCGGACGAAGAAGACGATGATAATGACGATGTGAGATCGTTGCTGCTGCTGTCCTCGCTGCTGTCGTCACTGCCATCGCTGCCTTTAGCAGTCGTCAGCGCGAGAGACCGGGACGAGGCGAGGCAGAGAGCCGCCACGAGGAGCGTCGCTGCTCGCATTCGACGCCTTCCGCCACTGCTGACCATCGCTCGTTCGTTGCTCTCTCAGGAGAGCGAGTCGCGAAATTCCCGAATGCTCTTGAGAAGTCGCCACATTGCCCTTCTACCCAGTGGGTGGGGTTTCGCCTCAGCAGCAGCAGCATGCGCGGTGGTTTCCATCGCTCTCGTTTTGTGGTAGAGATCCGTTTCAGACACCAAGAGCGGGGACCGAACGGCCAGCACCCGTCGCAGCCATATTGCCTCGGGCTCCGCAGAGCAAATGCATGTAAGCAGAGAGACTGGACGGTTCGTTTCGGCCTCTTGACGCTGGCGGTGGCAGCGAAACGACGCGGAGGAAGCGTCGCTCGGTTCGTCGCAGCAACGCGCATTCGCGTCGGTCGCGTCAGCATTGCCAGCAGCGCCTCACGAGCGGCAGCTCCTGCCTGCCAGCATGTGCGTCAAGCGCCAGCATCATGCACACACACACGCACTGGGGTTGTCATCAAAAGGAATCTTGCCTCATTTCCGTCGAATGGGTTGATTGGACGTCACTCAGAATCATGCTGTTTACTAGCCAATCATCATGATTTTGTAGCATTTTCAGCCAATTATATCCTTTTATATTTCGAATGTTCAAGTTGTACGTTCAGCCAATCCCAGTTCGTCAAATGCTAAAATGACACATAATTAACGATCTGCTGCTAAAATTACCGTTATTAGACCAACTCAATACACCAGTCAACTCTGAGAACGCAAGACGAGGCCGCTGACGGGTATCACGGACTCATGCGTGCGCGTACCATTCCGACGTCAGAGGCGGGCAGAGAAAGCCTCCCCCTCCCTCCCTCCCAGTCGCTCAATCAGCCTCTTGACATGGTCGCCATGGGCGCGGAGGAGCTGGCGGCGGCCTTCCACGCGGCGGCACCGACGCGCAACGAGCTCAGCAACATCTGGAACGAAGCGCTGCGCGACGACGACGAGGACGACGAAATGCACCACACGGATAGCACAGGTGCGAGGGCCGCCGCAGTATCGCCCTCATCTTCGTCGGCGTCGAACTCCTCGTCGCCCGGACTCCCCCCTCAGACACACCAGCAGCAGCAGATGCTCATGATGAACCAGCAAGCGCTCTTGGCGACACCATCGGCGATGCTCAACAACCCGACAGCAGCGGCGTTCTACTATCCGATGAACGCGGGTCTGCACATGAACGACTTTGGCGCATTTCTCGCTGGTTCAGCACCAGCGGTAGCGCAGCACCAGCCGACACCTGCAGGCATGCTCGCATCCGGTAATGCGGCTCCGACGAATGCGATGCCCGCAGCTCCGCTTGGCGCGTCGTTCCTCGACGACTTGCTCAGCTCCACGGACGACATGGACTTCCGTGTGCGAGGGGGGTCGCAGACCAACCACAACAACCAGAGCAATAACAACAACAGTGCGAACTTTGTGTTGCCGCAGTCGCACTCGCTCCCACCGAGCATTCAGCAGCAGCTCATGCAGTCGCTCCAGATGCAGCGACAGTCAGCGACATCGCCCAACGTAGCTGCCATGGCGGACTCGTCGTTTCTAGGGCTTGACGGCGCGACAGCAAATGGTAGGGACGGCGGCAGCGACCGCAACGCCAGCGGCATCGCGACCCGATTGCTACAGTTAGAGAACAACTACGAGCGCAAGAAGAAGCGCGCGAAAATCAACCGCAAGGACCTGAACGCGCGTTTCCAGGACCTCATGGATATTCTGAACCTGAAAGAGGACCGCAAGCTCAATCGCGCCAAGATTCTCGAAAAGACGATCGAGTATATCGAGAAGCTGGAGGACGAGCTGCACGCGATCAAATCACAGGCGGACCCGAAGAAAGCCACCAGTACAACAAACACAGCAGCTGCTGCTGTTATCACCCAGAATGCAAGCCAGCAGCAACAGCAGACTGTGCAAATGCTGATGCAGAACTCAACGGCCAGCCACGCGATGGCAACCAGCGGTTCGCTGATGGCGTTCGACCCGACAGGCGCTGCCCACGCGTGGACTGCTGCGGCTGGCGCTTCTATGACGCCAATGATGTGGCTCCCGTGCTCCATGATGGCGCCACCCAACAGCGCCCTGTTGCGAGGGGCGGCTTCGAGTCGTCCCCGTTCAGCAGAGAAGAACTCTGTCAGTGCGAACAAGCCCAAGCCAGCGGCTGCTCCTGAAACAGTGTCAACAGCCACTGTGATCCCTGCTGGCGATGGTTTGAACCCAGCAGAGGGTGCTAAACGCAGCTTGAAACGCGCACGAGACACTGGTGCAGGCGGCGACGCCCCAATCGCAACAGCCGTCGTACAGGCGCTGTCGTCCACACAACTACAGCAACCGCTTGCTGGCGATGCGGACTCAGCGTTCGTGTGGAGTGCGCAGGAGATCCCGACGTTCCTGTCGTTCTGCGACGCGTGGACCCTCGTGCAGCTGATGCAGACGTCCAAGGAGCTCGGAGGTTTGGCGCGCCAGAACAGGCTCTGGATCGAGTTGTGTCGCCGACGGTGGCGACTTGGAGGCGGCGGCAGTCAGCTCCAGCTCCCGAACGCGCGCGAGCAGGTGAGAACAGCACTTTGTTTCCAATAGCTCTGGGCATTGTTTTATGTGTGGAAAACTGACTTGTTCATGTGTGTCTCTGTTTGCAGTGGGCCCGCTGGCACCGCGACCTGTACATGCCTGCCTGTGGCTCGATCAGCGTACGTGCTTTGAGACTAGCACCAATAGGCCAAGCGCTGTCGCCTTGTATACCTCAATGGCAGGTCTCTAATACTTTATTGTGCTTGTGGTTGTGTTGGCGATATATCTACAGGCGAGCGGCATTCGCTTCGCGGCTGGTCGCGCCAATGGCGTGCACGCGTGGGGGCTGCTTGCGCGTCGCTCGAATGGGCGGACAACGCGCACTGTGCTGCTCGGCGGCCGGGCGACAGTGATGCAGGTCGTGGAGCTCTACGTGGTGTTACAGAACGTCGGTCAGGCGAAAGTCCGACTCACGGATCAGATCTCTGTGACCTGTGCGTCGACTACTCCCAATGGCAGCAGCATCGACTTTCAGCCATTCACGTCCGGGTCCGGCGCGCACCTGACGCCGCATGTGGTCACGTTCAATGACGAGGTCTGCGCGACGAAGGACCTCAAGAGCGTCGTGCTAAACCACGGAGACGTCTGCGTGCTCGACGTCTTCCTCCAGAGTCCTGGGTTGGATCTAGAGCAGGAATTTCTGCAAAGGTACGCTTTACGCACGGCTAATCATGATCATCAAAATGCTGCTCTAACTGTGGCTTGTTGGCATTTGTGCGTCGGTAGGGCTGGCTGGCTCAACGTGCAGTGTACGTCGGAGAGCGCGCAGAGCGTAGACATTCGCGCGCACTGCATCGACGAGCAGCAGAAGCGGCTGCTCATCGATGCGCACTACAGCTCGCTCGACGTCATTCCATGATATGCATCTTGCATTTCTGCGTAGTTTATGCAATTTCGTAAATATGTGGGTCTAGATCAGTAAATTTAAAAAATGAGTTTATCAAAATGCGAATGCTCCAATATTTACAAGTATAGCTTGATCTACAATTTAAGCGCTAACAAGGCTTAAAAATAATTGAGCCTTGTTACAAAATAATTTGCAACCGTGTCGCACCTGATTCGATTTGTACCAGTTGAAGAGAACATGTTCTTCCGGCCTTTTCTCAGCAGAGCACAGATCCAAAAGAACCGAGCGACGAAGATCACCAAGTAAACCCCCTTCCAACCCCCACGCAATACGATGAAGATGCTGAGTAACGGAGCACTGGCCGCCGCCGCCGTGGCACTCATGGCATCGCCCCTCGCGAGTGCGCTCTCCACGGATGTCGTAGGGCTCTCGGCGTCCGAGCGCCACACGTGGGAGGCCTTCGTCGAGTACGCGATCGAGTACGAGAAGGAGTACCGCAGTCTCGAGAACAACCACGCGCTCGTGCAGCGCCGCTTTGAGGTACGTGCGTGTCAATTTGTGTTAGCATTGTTCTGTGGACTGCGTGTGGTGGAAAAACAAGGGAGGGGGATGTTGTATTGATGTCCTCACACACTCACTGCTGCTTCACTTTCATTTGGACACAGGCGTTCTCGGACAACCTGGACCGCATCAAAGCGCACAACGACATGTACGCCCGCGGCGAGTACAGCTTCGAGCTCGGCGTGAACCGTAAGTGGTTACTTGTTGTACATAACAAGGTGCGTGCCATTGTGGAAAAGACGCTAACTGTGTTGCCCTTACTTGTTTAGATCTTGCGGACCTGACGAACGACGAGTACAAGCAGATGCTCGGCTACAAGCGCAGCAAGAAAGTGCGCAAGGCGATCTCGACGTTCACGGCCCCGGCCAACATGGAGAGCGTGCCTGTGACCTGGGACTGGCGTGAGCACGACGTGGTGACGCCCGTGAAGAACCAGGGCCAGTGCGGCTCGTGCTGGGCGTTCTCGGCCGTGGCATCGCTCGAGTCGGTCTACGCGATCAGCACGGGGAAGCTCGAGTCGTTCTCGGAGCAGGAGCTCGTGGACTGCGTGCTCGGCGGCATCGACACGTGCAACCACGGCGGCGAGATGCACGACGGGTTCGAGGAGATCATCAAGAACCACGGGGGCAAGATCGACCGGGAGGCCGACTACGCATACACGGCCGAGTCCAAGGGCCTGTGCAAGGCCGATGACTCGAAGGCCATCGGCCACTTCACGGGCTACGCGAATGTGACGCAGGGCGACGAGGACGCGCTCATGGCGGCCGTGGCCACCAAGGGTGTGCAGTCGGTGGCCATCGACGCGTCAAGCTTCACGTTCCAGCTCTACCGCCACGGCGTGTATAGCTGGCCGCTGTGCGCGAACGGCCCCGACCAGCTCGATCACGGTGTGGCGGCTGCCGGCTACGGTAACTACAAGGGCAAGGATTTCTGGCTCGTGAAGAACTCGTGGGGCGAGTCTTGGGGCATGAAGGGCTACATCATGATGAGCCGCAACAAGAAGAACCAGTGCGGCATCGCCACGGACGCCTCGTACCCGATCATGACCAAGACGGTGGGTCGCACCTCGGACGTCGAGCGCGTGTAAACGACCAGTGCTGAGCCTGCAGTGCTTGAACTTCAGGCTTGGGCTTCAGGCTTTAGCTGCTTATGACAAGACTCCTTTGGTGAGCCCATTGATTGCCTGCCCTTGTGCGTTGACTAAACATGCTTTCGCGACTGTGCATGACGAACTTCGTAATACACACACAATATTGCTTTTGTTTTCCAATAGTTCATCATGTTTCATTAGAAGTTGCTCTCACAAAGCGATATACAATACGGGGGTCGCCAATTAAACAAATCTACACCACAATTGACGGATTCGCACCACTTCAAGCGAACGACGACGCGTGCTTTCGCGTCTCGCCTTCCACGGGCGTCTGCTCCTGTAGCAGCGCGCTCTGCAGCAGCACGCGCTTGTAGTCGTGCGGCATCACGCGCATGAACTTGCCCTTGGAGTGCGCGTCCCACTCGGCCAGCACCTTCTTGCCCTTGACCGAGTTCGTGCGCGCCACGTGCTTCTTTAGCAGCTGCTTCAGCTCCTGGATTTCCGCGTCCGACGCCTCCTCCAGCAGTGGCGTCACGCCGACCATGCCCATGTTGCACTTCGAGTAGAAGCTGCCGTCCTCGTCGTAGATGTACGCAATGCCACCAGACATACCGGCGGCAAAGTTGCGACCCGTCTGGCCAAGGATCACCACACGACCGCCAGTCATGTACTCGCAGCCGTGGTCACCGACACCTTCAACCACCGCACTCACGCCAGAGTTGCGCACGCAGAAACGTTCGCCAGCCTTGCCAGCGAAGAACGCCTGACCACTCGTGGCACCGTACAGCACAGCGTTGCCGATGATCACATTGTCTTCATGCGCACTCTCGGAAAAGTCCGGGCTCGGGTACACAGCGACCTCACCGCCCGACAGCGCTTTGCCGACGTAGTCGTTCGAGTCGCCTTCCAAGTCGAGACGAATGCCCTTGGCGAGACCGAACGCCAGACTCTGGCCACCGTGGCCCTTGAGCTTCAGGTGGATCGTTTCGGCAGGGAGACCGTCAGCTCCGTAGCGCTTGCAGACTTCGTGCGACAGCGTAGCGCCAAGAGTACGGTTCAAGTTCGTGATCGTGCTCTCGATCACCACTGGCTTGAGCGACTCGAGCGACTGCTTCGCCTGCTCGATGAACTTCATGTCGAGTGACTCGTGGACAGTGTGCTCCTGCTCCTGCTCTTTCTTCACACCCGCCTTTTCATTCAGCGTGCTTGCATTGATGAGCAGTGGGGACAGGTCCAGCTTGGCGCTCTTGTAGTGCAGAGCCTCTGGGTTTACCTTGAGCAGATCGGCGCGACCAATCAAGTCGTCAATCTTGCGGAACCCGAGCTTGCGCATGTAGTCCTGCACTTCTTCAGCAAGCAGGAACATGAAGTTCATCACATGCTCGGGCTGGCCCTGGAACTTCTTGCGCAGCTCTTCGTCCTGGGTCGCAATGCCGACTGGGCACGTGTTCAGATGGCACTTGCGCATCATGATACAGCCGAGTGCGATCAACGGACCAGTCGCGAAACCAAACTCTTCTGCACCGAGCAAAGCCGCGATCATCACATCACGGCCAGTCTTCAGCTGACCATCGGTTTGGAGACGAACGCGGGATCGCAAATCGTTGAGCACGAGAGTCTGCTGGGTCTCAGCAAGACCAAGTTCCCAAGGAAGGCCGCCGTTCTTGACACCAGTCCAGGACGAGGCGCCAGTACCACCGTCGTGACCGGAAATGGTGATGTGGTCCGACTTGGCCTTCGCAACACCAGTCGCCACGACACCGACACCAACCTCTGACACAAGCTTCACCGAGATTTCAGCCGATGGGTTCGAGTGTTTCAAATCGTGGATCAACTGGGCGAGGTCTTCAATAGAGTAAATGTCGTGATGAGGTGGTGGAGAAATCAAGCCCACGCCCGGAGTCGTGTGACGCATCGAGCCGATGTACTCGCTCACCTTGTGGCCAGGAAGCTCACCACCTTCACCAGGCTTGGCACCCTGCGCCATCTTGATCTGAAGTTGGTCAGCATTCGTCAGGTAATTCATGGTCACGCCAAATCGCCCCGAAGCAACCTGCTTGATTGCAGATCGCTTGAGGTTCGGTGGGCCACCAGGAGTGGTGTATCGTCGCACGTCTTCGCCACCTTCGCCGGTGTTGCTTCGTCCTCCGATCGAGTTCATCGCCACAGCAAGCGCTTCGTGGGTCTCTTGCGAGATACTTCCCAAACTCATCGCACCAGTGTTGAAACGCTTCACGATGTCCGTGACGCTCTCCATCTCTTCAAGCTTCGGCATGTCTTCCTCCTTCACGAACTTGAAATCAAGAAGACCACGGAGGTTGACGCGCTTGCAGAGCTCGTTCGTCTCTTCAACGTACGTCGCGTAGGCGTCGCGAGAGTTCTCGCGCGCGGCGCGCTGCAGCGCAACGATGTTCTTTGGCGAGTTGTAGTGTACCTCCGAGTCATTACGGAAGTGGTAGCTGCCCGGGTTTCGGATCAACGGAGGAAGGTCCGAGTGCGACGGGTAGCCAGCTTCGTGGAATCGGGAAATGTCCGTGTACAGCGCCTCGAAGTCCGTGCCTTGAATGCGGGAGGTGGTGCCTTCAAAACACATGCTGATGATGTCATCGCCGAGACCGACCGCTTCGAACACTTGCGCACCCTTATACGATTGCAGAGTGGAGATACCCATCTTCGACATCACCTTCATGATACCCTTGCCGACAGCAGACTTGTACTTCTCGAACACTTCTTCGTTCTTCATGTCCTTCTTAGCGTGCGCGCGGAGGAGGCCTTCTTCGTTCATCTTCTTCAGCGCATTTTCAGCCATGTACGGGTTGATCGCATCAGCACCAAAGCCCAAAAGGGTGCAGAAGTCGTGAACCTCCTTGGCATCACCGCACTCTGCGAAGATCGCAACGCTCGTTCGCTGTTGCGTTCTCAGCAAGTGCTGGTGGACAGCGCCAACCGCGAGAAGAGACGGCACTGGGTATCGTCCAACACCAGCGAGCTTGTCGGAGAGAACGATAATCGGCGTGCGTCCGCTACTGATCGCGTCCGTCGCGTCTTCGCAAAGTCGGTACAGAGCATCAACGAGACCTCGAGGACCACTTTTCGCTGAGAACGTCGCGTCAAGCACGCGTGGCGTCCAGTCCGCATTGCTGTTATGCTTCAGTGCTTCCATTTCGCGGCTGGAAAGCACCGGGTGTTCAACGAGCAGTCTCTTCGCGTGCCCCGCCGTAGCGTCCAGGATATTGCCTTCCGGTCCAACAGGACAGACGAGACTCATGACGAGCTCTTCACGGATCGGGTCAATCGGAGGGTTCGTCACTTGCGCGAACAGCTGTTTGAAGTACTCGAACGGGAGCTTCGGCTGCTGGGAAAGCACAGCAAGCGGAGCATCGTTGCCCATGCTTCCAAGCGCTTCCTTGCCAGTAATGCCCATCGGCATCATCAGCAGATCCATTGTTTCAGTCGTGTAGCCGAACATGTTGAGTCTTCGGTTGAGTTCGGTGTAGTTCGTTCGGCGCTTCGGCTTCTGCGCGATCTCATTTGAGGCTTCCATCGTCAGCTCGGAAAGCGAAACGAGGTTTTCGTCAAGCCACTTCTTGAACGGACGGCTTTCGGCAACGCTGCGTTTCACTTCGGCATCAGCGACGATCATTCCACGGTCGAAGTCGACCAAGAACATCTTGCCTGGCTCCAATCGGCGCTTCAGCTTAATGTCCTTCTCGTCCAAGTGCTCAAGCACACCGATCTCACTCGAGAGCAGGACGTGGTCGTCCTTTGTCACGTAGTAGCGACTTGGGCGGAGTCCATTGCGATCGAGCGTGGCACCGAAGTACTTTCCGTCCGTAAACGCCATCATCGCCGGACCATCCCACGGCTCCATCAAGCACGATTGGTACTTGTACATGTCCTTCTTCTGTTGATCGATCAGTGGGTCGTTCTGCCACGCTTCTGGGATCATCATCATCATCGCTTCCGGGAGCGAGCGGTTGCAAGAGCTTGCCTTGGTGATCATCTCAAGCACAGCATCGAAGTTGCCAGAGTCCGACTTCAAGTCAGAGCACACTGGCAGAAGATCGGTCGTGCGGTTGCCGAAGTACGAGCTGTGTAGCGTGCCTCCACGAGCAAACATCCAGTTCTTGTTACCACGAAGCGTGTTGATTTCGCCGTTGTGGCACATGATGCGGTTCGGCTGCGCACGATCCCAGGACGGGAACGTGTTCGTAGAGAAACGCGAGTGCACCAACGCCACGTACGAAGAAAAGTCGTTGGCGGCGAGATCGTCGTAGTACTCGTACAGCTGCTCGGGGGTGAGCTGGCCCTTGTACGTGATCGTTCGGTTGCTCAGTGAGCAGACGTAGAAGTCCGAGAACTTCTTCTCGTTCACGGCGGTGACAAGAGAGCGCAGACGCAGCAGCTCTTTCTCGAAGTTGTCACTAGAGAGGTTCGGATTCTCGTTCAAAATCATCACTTGCTCGACGTGCGGCTCGGATGCTAGCGAGGTCGCGCCGAGCGTGTTCGAAGATGTCGGCACGGTTCTCCATCCGAGAACCTTGAGTCCCATGGTTTCGGCGATGTCGTCGAATGTCTTCTTGCACAGCGGGATGGACTCGGCAGCGCTCTTGTTGAAGAACACGTTGCCGACAGCGTACGTCTCGCTGCCCAACGCAGAGACACGGGCGGTGGCAGCAGCGCCAAACTGACCCTCTTTGACGACACGCTGCATGAACTCGTGCGGGATGCCGAGCAGCATACCGGCACCGTCTCCGGACGCCGGGTCACAGCCGCATCCGCCACGATGTGACATACGCACAAGCATCTCGTTCGCCTGGACGACGACTCGGCGTGACGGCTGCTTCTTCAGCTGCGCGATCATGCCGACGCCGCAGTTGTCGCGCTCGGTGTTCTGACGGTACAGCCCCTTCTGCTCAAAGATGGCGCGCTTGTCGGCGCCCGGGCCGGGGATCGTACGGAACGACCGCGTGAGGATGCCCGCGAGGCCATTCGCCTGGCCGGAGAGCGGCAGTGGCGAGGTGGAGGACGCGGACGTTGACGAGGTCACGAGCGCCGGCTGGCGGCGCTGCAGCAGGATGCGGCCACTCGTCGCATGCTGATGCGCGGCGGAGGCGGCGCTACGCGTGCTGGTGCTGCGATGGATGCGGAACATCCCGATTTCGGAAGTGAGCCCGCATTTCGACCCCGCGGAATCCACTGCAGCCCAAGAGAAACTTCGAGGATGGCCAAACAGCAGGAGTGATGGTCCAAGCGCAATTCATTCACGTGGCAGCACTCCAAGCACCAATCGTGCGATTCAGGAATGAATTGGCTTGAGCTTAACAATTGTATGCTTTTTGAATCGTGGCAGATAGAGGGCCGCACCGCGAGGCGTCTTGAAATTCTGAAGTGAAAAGAACGGGGGCATCTCCTTTTTGTTGTTGAGTGAGTTGGATGGGCGCCAGCATTGCGCATCCCGTTGCGCTTTTTAAATGGGCAGCGCGCCACCACCACCACCAATCGCTCACTCGCAATGGCACCGAACGAGGCGCATATGCAGAGCAGCACGCTGTGGTGCAAGGCGCCTGCAATGACGAATGCATGGCGCTACCACCACCACCGCAGTTACCCATGTTGATAGATTCGCCGACTGCATGCGCGAAGCTGAAGTTTGGCTGTGTGACAGAAAGGGACTCCTGCTCTTCCAAACAACAAAACCGCTATTAATTTTGAGAGGGATTTCGTTTGCGCAAGCGCTGAGAGATGTGCAAAATCCGACGTGGAGGATCACCACCGGACAGCAGCTGTTCTTGCAAGCAGGTGTTGTTTGGGCTGTGATTCCAGTGCGTAAATGCGGCGGATTCGTCCTCCCACCTCGCTCGCTTGCGGCGGACTGCTGTACAGACTTGCTCAGCCAGGAGTTCATGCTCAAGGCGCTCGATGGCGGCGCAGCGAGACGGAAGCCGTCTTCGTCATTCGCTAAGTTGCGTTTTGAAGCAACGCGAGCAATGAGCAACGGCTGCCTGGTTTCACCACACACCGATGAATGATTGAGCAGCACGATTTCGCGTTCGTCGCGCTCCACAAAGGTACAATCGAGCTCCATTCTTGTTGGATATATGGCAACAGTCTTTTAACGCCGCAATTTTTATTGCACAGCAGGTTAAAGTGCGTATGGCGGGTTTGTTACACCTTGCGCATGCCCAGGTCACATTTGCGCATCTTTCCGCTTGTGTGCCAATGATGCCGCCTTGGGCCATTATGCCGTCGACAGCGGTTCCTTCGCGACTCTTGCTGCTGCATGAGCGCCAGCGGCGTCTCTCTAGTTCCGCCGAAGAGACCCCTCGAATGGCCGCCTGCGACTCTTGGAGGCGCAGCGAGTCCGCAGAGATCCGTCTTTGTCTTGAATCGAAAGCCACTTCGCAATTGCCAGCTCCCAGCAGCAGCCTTCTCGACTCATATTGTCCAGTCAGCAAGGCAACTGGATTCAACGCACAGTGACAGAAGCAGCTGCGACGACGATGCAGTTCCAGGCGCCAACTGCAGGATACCAGCGCGATGAGGAAGCGCCGATGATGACGCTGACGCCCGCCGCCGAGGGCGTCGACCCGCACGGCATCGTCGTGGGCAAGTGGAAAATGGGCATCTTCAGCTGCTTTGCGATCTGCGTCCCCAATGGTGCGTGGCTATACGATCCGAGGCTGGGCTGACTGGTCGTACTATGCTGCATTGTTAACAACTGATAATCTAACGATTGTGTTGACTTGCTTTCCCCTGCAGCGTGCATGTCCCTCTTGTGTCCGGGGGTGTCGCTCGCGCAGATCTGCGCGCGCCTGGGGCTCGTCCACTTCTACACCGTCATCGTGGCGTGGCTCATGCTATGGTTGCTCGCGATCATCGCCGCGGCGACCGAGAACGGCGTGGTTGTGACGCTCTGCGTGATCGCGTCCGTCATGATGGCGTTTTTTGTGACGCGCATCCGCTGGCGGATCCGCTACCTCTTCTCGATCCCCGGCTCGGTCGTGGAGGACCTGCTCTATTCATTCTTCTGCGGCTGGTGCGCCATCGCGCAGATGGCCACGCATGTCGAGTCCTTCGACGCTGGCTCGTGCGATTTCCTGCCGCGCGCGACGCTCAAGGGTTACACCTTCGGCTGAGTAGCTAGCTCATCGTGCGCATCAATCATTCATTTGAAGAAGCGCATTGTGCAGCCCGAGTCAATACATTTTCGTTTTCTTTGAAAGTGGTGGGCCAACTCGTTTGCCTGGATGACGACCAACTTTCTGCAACTGCATGAACAGTTCACGCACGAGCAGATGTCTGGCAGGCAATAAAAATATCCCAGTTCACTGAAGCTTTGCACAACATGAATCACGTGTTAAATATTTATGATGAACGAAAAGAGAAAAAGGTCTCGACGGTGAAGAGCTATCCTTCAATCTGACAAACTCAAAGTTCACAATGCAACACAGCCAACTACTTGGAGCTCTTTGGTTGTCAGCAGCAACCAGCTAGCAGACACTAATTGGGGGCTTTGTTCTCTCCTTCAGTGAACAACCACTTCTCAAACGTCTGAAGAACGGATGGCGTCTTCTGCAACTTGGGGCGAGCGCCACTAATAGGTTTTTTCGCTCGTCGCTTGTCCATCGACTGCTGCTTAAATGGGTAGCTGGTGGCTGGAGCATCACTCACAGCCGCTGAGCCGAACACTTGACCAACTGCTCCTGTTGCTGCAGGTTTCGACGGCAGCAGCCAGTTCGCCAGTTTGTCTGTGAACGATAGAGGCGTTGGCTCATTCGCAAAGACGCGTTGGCGCTTCGCACGCGGCATGTCCATCGGAACGTCACCTGACGAGGAGGAGGAGGGCGACGCGCGCGCGCACTCGACGTGCTCTCGCTTGCGAGCTGGCGGTTGCAGCGGGAACGTCGCAACGGCGTTGAATCGGCTCGAGTTCGCGCGCTGCAGCACCACTTCTTTCCCTATCAGTGGGTTTCGGGGGATCTAGGGTACAGTCAAAGAGCATGCGGTCAACGGTTTGGATGAGACAGTGCTTGCTACTAACTAGTACTTACGTAGCGTTCACTTGTAGAGAAAGACGGCGCGGAGAACTGACG
Source organism: Globisporangium barbulae (assembly GCA_023337805.1). Lineage (NCBI taxonomy): Eukaryota > Oomycota > Peronosporomycetes > Pythiales > Pythiaceae > Globisporangium > Globisporangium barbulae. The sequence continues at coordinate 21,064 of JAADXK010000297.1, forward strand.
CTGGCGCTCGACAAAGTTGTGGAGCTCTCGGAGCTGGTTCTGGAGCAGCTCGATGTCCAACTCGATCGAAGAGATCTACTCAGCAACACAAAAGAAGTCAGTCTTATAAAAAGACCTTTTGCATGCAAAGACAACAGTGACGTTTAAGAGGACTCACTCTCGATCGATTGAACCGACAGCTGAGCAGAAGCTCGCTAGCAGAGACCTGGTTGTCTTTCAACAGCACGTGCCACTTTTCCAGCAGACGCTGATCTTGCAGTAGGGAGAGCGGCAGGTGAAGGGAGCCCACGAGCAGATCGCTTCCGATCTGATTGCAATGAACACACACAAAAATCAAGGCAGGCGGTGTCAGAAGACCACCCAACACTTCAGTCCATCATAGTTTATCACAACGTACTCGCTCTTCTTGCATGACCTCAACCATGAGGAAGGCGCCGACGTGCGCGACAGACTGGAAAAAGAGTGACTCCTGCCAGCTACACATCGTCAACAACAGCATAAGCGTGTCAGATTTTCCATTAGAGGCCATGCGCTACACTATTTCAAGGACAATTCATCCAGACAATGTACCAAGGGGTGTACTGGATGCCTCTCTTCGTCGTGCATTTCGCCTCTCCATCTTGCGAAACCTCGCGCGGCTCCAGCCACGCACGCACGTACGTCATGTTGCCTATTCGCAACATAAAACAGCGGTGAGTACACTACGTAAGAACAACATAATCCTTGAGTAGCCAGCCATACCTGCTAGAAAGCCCGACTTGTAGAGCATGTTCCTGCCACCGACGACCTTCACCTCGAGCATCGCAACGCTCCGCCCCGTCACAATGTCTTCGTCAACGCCAGAGTTCGGATTGTACCGCTGCCGAGTTTGCAGTGCGTGCAGCTCCGTGCACTTTGCATCCAAGCTCTGCTGCAAGCGCGCAATGCGCGCTTCGACGTTCTCCACGGCACTCATCACTTGCTTGAGGAGGACGTGCTTGGGTTGGAGATTGGAAGTTGGGAAATGACCGCTTCTGGTACTGCTATGTTCAATGCCGGCAATCGATGAGCTGGCTTGTTGATGTAGTAGCCAAGCAGGAACCCTGTTCACAATGCAGCGCTGACGAGAGATGTGCTGGCGCGGAACTCCGGATGCTAGCGCCGCCTTTTGTCCTGTCTTGCAGATTCTTTTCTGGTTCCGCGTCTGCTCGACCACTTCCACTGGCGTTGAGGAGCTGAGAGGCGTGGAAAGAGAATGAGAAAGAGAGCGACTACGACGCTGGTCACTGAGCGCTACTGTCGTCTGTCCGAGTGTTTTGACCTGGCGCTTTGCGTCGCAATAGAGATTTGTCGTGGAGCTCGTGGGCTTTGATCGGACCTTTTCGTGCTTGACTCTCGGTCCATGCTGAACAAAACGCGAAAAATGACCATCACTCTAGTCGTTTTCGCGCTGGACTTTCCTACAAGCATTTATGACCAATCAGACATTGAAATTTTTATTTAGCAATGTACTACTGGCTATAAATCTTGTTTTTTTTAATAATCCGAACATATTGGTTTAAAATACGTAAGAGAAAATAAATGTACTGGCTAAAATAACTTGAAATGTCTGATTCGCTGAAAGTGCGCACTGCTGCAAAAAAAGGAGACAAGAGGGGTCTTGTATTGAGAGCGAAAACGGCGGGGGGCGGGTGGGCGATGCCGGCGGGGGCGCATTTGTGAACGCCGCCGGCCACTCGTAACAGCAGACGCAGTCAATCACCATGCCAGCCGGACTTAAGACCACCCCGCTGGACCCTCGCTTCCCGAACCAGAACCAGGCCCAGCACTGCTGGTACGTCCGCCGCTGTCTTCTGTAGCTTTTCATGCGCATTGTCTACATGGCTGTTGTGACGTGGCCTCTGTGAACACAGAGCTGTTCTGGTGGTTTTGCTCACGCGACTGATGCTGCTGTTTGTGTGCGTGTCTTCTTCGCTTTCATTCGGACAGGACTCGCTACAATGAGTACGTCCTGTGCCTGAAGAACAACGACGGCGACGAGGACTCGTGCAAGAAGTACTTCCAGTTTGCGGCCTCGATCTGCCCGAGCGCCTGGGTAAGCTGCCGATCCTATCATGTGATAGAAATGCGCCGCAGGTTAACTTCTCACACTCTGCTTTATATGATTGAAACACGTTCAGACGGAGCGCTGGGAAACCGAGCGTGAGGAGGGCACGTTCGCCGGTGTGCAGTTCCCAAAGAACTAAGCAGCAGATGATGGCGATTGGCGAGAGACCTCAGAGCGAGAAGAGTGGAGAGGAGAATGACGAATCAGTCGCGGGTGTGTTGAAGCACCAATGAGCGAGGAAGGAATCGGGTGCCTGGATAACTCTCCTGATCCGCCATTCGTTCAGCAAATATACGTGCCACCCCTCGTCTTCCTTCCCTCCTCGTCTCGATCGTACGGTCTCTCCCGACAGACCACTCCAGCACACTCCACGCACGTACACGTATTCAAGAAAGCAAAACAAGAAAAAAACAATAAACACAGCCACACATTCCCACACAAGTGTAATGGATAGTCTCATGGACAGCGTTCAAGTGCTTTCATGGAGCTTTTTTGAATCACACCACGAAATCAGCTTTCTCTCTCATGTCATGCTTGAACGCTATTGCGCACTTCCACGGAGCTGCACCCGCCATCAAACCGAGCCAACGACGTTAATGCGCATGCAGCCAAGTCAGATCCAAGATCCTGAAAGTAATGTTGTAGCCGCACGCTTCATCTACTCGCTGACGTCGTGACGCCATCTCAGTCCTCCATTCTCACTAATTCACCCAGTGGATCAATTCATTTCCAAATTCGATCCATTTTCACCATCAATCCGCCGCCACCTACAAATACACCAACTCACGCCGACGACAGCCGCCCGCGCCGCCGCCCACATCCCAGCAACGATTCAGTCCCTCACTACGTTGCCGCGTGCGTCCCACCCGCTGCGTCTCCACCGGCGCTCGTTCCTCTCGCTCGTAGCCAGCGCCACCGTCACCACCAGCCGATCACGACTCATGAGCTCCTCGCCGTCAAAGAAGAAGCTCAAGACGTACGGCGACCATGACCATGCGCACGTAGCACAACAGTCGACGTTCAAGAAGATGCCGAGCGCGCTGTCGCTCGAGATCGTGGGGCGCTACCACCGCGCGCGCGCGAGCGTGCTGACGCTGCCGCACGGCGCGGTGCGCACGCCCGTGTTCATGCCTGTGGGCACACAGGGCACGATCAAGGGGCTCACGACCGAGCAGATGGCCGGTGAGCCCATCTCGTGCGAGATCCTGCTCGCCAACACGTACCACCTGGCGCTACGACCGGGCACGGAGCTGCTAGCGGAGCTCGGCGGCATCCACGAGTTCATGCAGTGGCCCAAGAACGTGCTCACGGACTCGGGCGGCTTCCAGATGGTGAGTCTCTCCAAGCTCTGCGAGATCACGGAGCAAGGCGTGACGTTCGAGTCCTTCGTGGACGGCAGCAAGATGCTGCTCACGCCCGAGATGTCCATCGAGCACCAGAACCGCATCGGCTCGGACATCATCATGGCGCTCGACGACGTTGTTTCGAGCGTCACCGATGACGACGCGCGTTTCCAGGAGGCCACGCAGCGCACGATCCGCTGGATCGACCGATGCATGGCTGCGCACGCGCATCCGGAGCGCCAGAACCTTTTTGGAATCATTCAGGGCGGGCTCGACGTGTCCGAGGGTGGGCTGCGCGACCAGTGTCTCGACGCGTTCATCGCGCGCGATCTACCGGGTTACGCGATCGGCGGGCTCGCCGGGGGGGAATCGAAGGAGGCGTTCTGGAAAGTGGTGGCCAAATGTGCCAAGCGGCTGCCAGAACACAAGCCGCGGTACCTCATGGGCGTCGGGTACCCGCTGGACTTGGTCGTGTGCTCGGCGCTAGGCGTCGACATGTTCGACTGCGTGTACCCGACGCGCACGGCGCGCTTCGGCACGGCCATCGTGCCCTCGGGCCTGCTCAAGCTCAAAGCGGCGCAGTTTGAAGATGACGCCCAGCCGCTCGACGCCACGTGCGAGTGCTTCGTCTGCAAAAAGTACACGCGCGCGTTCCTGCGGCTCATGCTCAAGAAGGAGGAGAGCGGCATCGGCGCGCAGCTGCTCACGTTCCACAACGTTACGTACATGCTCACGCTCATGCGGCGCATGCGCCAAGCGATCATCGACGGCGACTTTGAGCCTTTCGTGCAGCAGTTCATGCTGCAGCAGTTCCCCGATAGAGAGTACCCGCAATGGACTGTCGACGCGCTCACGGAGGCAAAGATTACGTTGCTGCATTAGTTAGCAGCTCAGTAGTTTAGAAATTGTCAGCAATAGAAAAAACCAATTTCCACTAGAGCATGGAAATTGGTTCTTCATGAGCTTACTGGTGGTGATGTTGTTAATGGGCTGGGAAGGCATTGATTGATAGATTGATTAATGATTCAGGAGACGCAGGCACGCTAGTCAGATACTAAGAAGTAGAAGATGATACAAGCATTACGTACACAGAGAGATCCTCTCGACATGGCTGTTGGTTTACCCCTCGAACCTAATTTACACAGACGGGAGGCTTAGAGACTTGGCTTTAAAACCGGTGCGCGTGACTGTTGCTGATGTCGTTGTTCATGGCCGAGAGCTGCTGCATCTGCTGGTGTTGCAGGAGCGCGTGCTGCTGCTGGTGCTGTTGGCTGGTCATGGGGTGAGGCTGCTGCTGTTGCTGCTGCATGAGACCATACGGGCTCACATGCTGTTGCTGCGCCTGGTGCTGTTGCTCAAGGAGGTGTTGGTCCCAGGCCGTGGGGATCCCGGGCGCTTGCGGTTCTGAGGACTGCGTCGCCGCCGTTAGCTGATCGTCCAGCGCGGCGCTCTCCAGTAGCACGTCCAGATAGTAATTCTGCTGCTGCTCCTGTTGTTGTTGCTGCTGCTGTTGCTGGTGAGCCAAGAAATTCGCGTGTTGCTGCTGCTGCTGTTGTTGCTCCTGCAATTGCTGCTGCTGCTGGTTATGCATCTTGAGCGCGTGGCTGGACAGCTGCGCCGAGTTGGTCGCGTAGTCCATGATTGGCATGCCGTCGAACGACGACGCCGCACTCGCACCGTTGTTGCCGGTCGGGTCACCGTACTTAAACGGGTTCATCATCATCATGTTGGACTCCTTGAGCTGCTGCTGCTGCTGGTAGCTGTTCACTGGCGCCTGCTGCACCGCCCAGGTCGCGGTCGTGTGCTGTAGCGGACCCGAGAGGTCGCTCATGTCCATCGCGTTGTCGTTCTTCATCGCCGTGAGCTGGACGTACGGCATAGTGGCGCCGTGGCCCGTGCCAATGGCCCCCGGGTGCGAGTGCTGGCGCATGTACGCATGCTGCATCATCATCTCGGGGCTCACGGGGAGCACGGCGGACGCGTCCTGCTTCATGGCCGAAACCGACTCGGGCGACATGCGGTGACCAAAGTACCCACCACCGCCCATATTCATACCTCCACCAGAGTTGTTAGCAGCTGAGACCATGGTGGACGCGAACGGCCTGGCTTCGTTCATTCCACCATTTCCACCATTTCCACCAAAGTCCACGTTGCCGAAGAACGGAGTGCTAAAGATCTGGTTGCCCTTGCGATCTCGCAACGTGGGCGGGAGCATCACGTGCGGGAGGCTCTTTCGCTTGGCGCGCGACGGCAGGCGTAACACAGGTTCTTTGTTCAGGTCCATGCCTTTTTGAGCCTGGAGCTCAAGCTCCAAGTCCATGGTGCCCGACCGCTTCCGATTGATCAGCGCCGCCGCAGCTGCGCCAACGGCACCGGGAGGCATAAGCGACGCCGAGAGCGCAAGCGCGCCTGTCGAGTGGCGGCGCATGGCCAGCTCTCTCGCGCCGATGCCCTTGGGCTTGACCGTCGAGTTGGCTCGCAGGCGCTTGTTCAGACTGCTGCTGTTGAACTTGGCTGAATTTGGCAGCATATTGGTCGCAATATCCTGGTCTCCGTGGTCATCGTCTTCACCGTGATCCCCTGCTCCGCCGTTGTCTCCATGGGAGCCTGGACTGTTGGTGTGGCTGCTGCCACCGACCGACGCCGAGCCGCCACCCAAGGGCGCCACGCGCTCCTTGCGCTTGATGAGCTTCATCTTGTCCTTCTCGCCACGCAGGAAGAACGGGTGGCTGAACGTACAGATCGTCGTCTGCGTTTTCGTCCACTTCTTGAAGCCAAAGTAGTTGAGCTGCCGCTGGAAGCTCGAGACCTTGTTGTGCTTGAAGTATTTGGGCAGCACGCGGTCCGCGAGCTCCTCCGGCTGTCGGATCTGAAAAGCCGTGCCTTTGTGCGACCACGCAATGATTTCGCCGTCCTCGGTCTCCAGGATCTGGTACAGGAATCGGAGGAACTTGGGGACGCCCACATTGCGCTTGCGGATGGGCTCACCTGAGGCGTTCTTGGGGACGGCCGTCTGCTGCTGCTGCTGCTTGTCCTCAGCCTTGAGCGCGTCGATGCGCGCCAGACGGTTGATGCGGGCTTCCACCTCGTTGTTGTCCATATCCAAGTCGCCCTCGTCGTCGTCGTCATCGAGGTCGTCTTCGTCCAAGTCGTCGTCCAGCTCGTCGTCATTGGTAGTGGTATTGTTGTTGTCACTGGCCGCCGTGGGGTCGTGCTTGAAATGCAGCAGCTGGTTATCGAGCGACATGCGCCGCTGCTTGAGCTGCTGCTGCTGGTGGCCTCCTGCCGCTGCATGGAAGCTCTGCATGGACGTCGTGCGCGGACCTTCTCCCTGGAAAGATACCATACTGTTGTTGTCGCTGGGGCGAAACGGCGCGTTTGCATTTGTGGTGACGCGGAAGAGAGCTGCGGCGGCGGCCGCCGTGCCTGGAGACGGCAGTGCCTGTGGTGACGACATGAAAGCACCGCTGGGGGCCATGACGCTGTTGCTGGTATTACTACTGGCGCTGCCGCTGCTGCTCATAGTGATGGAAGAAGAGGGGGCCGCGCGCAGGATCTGAGGCGGAGACGCCGCCTGCATCCCTTCAAGACCGAAAGTGGCACCGCTGGCCTGCAAGCTTCCAAAAAAGAGGCGCTTTTGGGGGGTCGTGTGTGGGTTTATGGGTCGAATCGGTGGAAAGAAAAAGGGATCCGGATCGGGTTTTTGGGTGGCGGCTCTCCCTGCACGTTCCTCCGTTCTTTCCAGCGAATTTGGTACAACCAATTATCCACCTCATTATAGCTGCTATGTCTCTATAAATAAGGAGGTCTATATGCGTTGAAAGCGTATCAAAAGTAGACATTTTGATTCGATCATGTTAAATAAAAATGTATAGTCCATATTTAATCGTTATGTAAGGTGACGCTTGCATTCAAGATCGAGAGGTGCTTTCGCACAACCGTCTCAGAGAAGCACCAAGAAGCATCAGGATCCACACCATGAACAACAAAGCAAACCACATACATGCACCACTCACAAGAGAGGATCGGATGCTGCATGTTTGGCACTCCGACTGCCTCTCTCTACGCAGCATATACACAACCAGCAAGGTAAACATCGTGAAGAGCGAGAGACAGAGCGCCTTTGCGAAGGATCGCACGGAAAATGGAAGGGAGAGAACTGTGGTACGCCATCATCTTCGCTCGGGGTGGTGATGCGATTCCATCAACGCCGCACACACACACTTACTTTGTGGCAGTGTCACAACAGAATAAGCGCTCCTATCGCGGAAAACGCACTCTAACTTCTGCTTTGCAGGTCCACAACACGCCATTCATGGCTCTCCATAGAATAAGGACCCTGTGGACGCGCCTCCTGGTCTCATGTACCGCTTCGTGAGCAGCAGATAACGGATGCCGCTTGGTGCTGACGACCGCCCATGAGGATGGCTGCTGTGGGACGACGGCCGGTGACGCATGAGGATGTGGACAGCCTCTTATGGACGCATGTGTGCGAAGTCCTGTCTGTCTCTGTGGTTCTGTCCTTTTGTGATTGCTGAAGTTTACGCTCTTCATCCAGTAACTAGCCAGCCATCCACGCAAACATGCGTGCTTCAATAGTTGAAGTGCCCTCTCTGAGTACACACGGAGAAATGAAAGGCATCGCTCCGCTTTGCTGCCGACTATAGACAGCAAGAATAACCTGAATGCGCTACTGACCGCGCTACGTTTGCTGATCGCTCGAGCCTCCTCCCCGCGTAAATGCCATCGGCGGTGAATGTCCTTGTGCTCTCCTGACGAAGAGATGAAGAATATTGATGGCTGCATTCACGTTGCAGTCCCAGACGCTGCGAGGACATGCGTTGTTGGTACAAACGCGCAGCGCCCAGGACGGCCTTCCTGGCGAGGATTCCAAAAGCCCAGCCATGGGCCGATGACAGCAGCATGACAGTTTTGATGTTCGGAACTCATCTTGGTCAATAGTCGGCGCTCTGGAGCCAACTTTCCTTCGCAGACTTGTGGTTTTTTTTCGTAGGCTTGCTGACGAATGAACGTCTTCCATCGAAGACGCTTCATTCGTTGGGAGGAGAAGAATCCGAGCACGGAAGGGAGGCTGGCAAGTACAACCCTGGCGTGCTCT
>JAADXK010000298.1:0-29607 GCA_023337805.1 Globisporangium barbulae
GAGCGCAGAATGAAGTGCAACTTGTTTCAACAGATTTGTTTAAATGTGCATTTACTCCAGAGTGATGGTAAAAGTGATTGAATCAAATTCGAAAGGGTATTTGTTGATGACGATGTAACATAATGGGAGGGAGGACTGTATGAAAAAGTGAAAAATAAGATAAAAGACATCATAGCAGCAAACATCGGATAAAGTAACGGATAAAACGCAAGGAAAACGGATAAACAACCATTGGGCATGTGACAAACATTGATAATACAATTCGATTGTGGTCTTGGTCGTTGTATGCTCAAATTCAAAGGAAACGAGGCATCAGTCAACAGACAACAGCCAAAGCCCGCCCCCACTCGGAAAAAACACGAAAGCATGGACGCTCTTCCCAGCAGCAGCAGCACTACTTCCGGAGCTTCAGGCGTCACGTCAGCGTCCCCAGCCGCTGCAGCGAGCGCCGGAAGCAATGCGACCGCTACGGGGACGCCGTCGGCCCCACCCGCGGCGGCGAAGATGGTGCAGCTGACGCCCTCAGACGTGAAGAAACTGATGGACGCGGCGCTCCGCATGCAGCGCGCGAACCAGACGGGTCACCCAAAGTACGCCCAGATTGTGTCGCTGCTGCGCCAGTACCACCAGCAGCGGCAGGAGCAGCAACAGGGAGGAGGGGTTGCGGCTGCTACTGCTACTGCTAATAATGGTGCGGGTGGTAGTGCGACCACGACCACGCCTCACCAAGCGCCAGCTCAGCCAGCTGCGCAAGTCCCAGGAGGTGAGTTTGGTCGATGGTTACTGAAGATGTGCGGTTTGTGTAGGAGTGTGGAAAGCTATCTGTTGTTGTGTACGGTGTGAACTTTCTTTTGTGATCAATTGCGTGCGCTCATGCTATTGTTTGCTGCTGTACAGGCCAACAAGCCGCAAGCTACAGCACGCAACAGCAACAGCTCCAGCAGCAGCTGCAGCGCCAACAACAGCAACAGCAACAGAAACAACAGTTTCTCTACCAGCGTCAGCGTCAAGCGCAGGTCCAGGCATCTCAAGCCCAAGCTCAGGCGCGTCAGGTTGTGGCCGCCGCCGCTGCAGCCTCTGCTCCTCCAGCGCTGGATATCGCCGCGAACCCTTTCTTGCGCGACAAGGAGGTAGTGCGTCAATCGCCGCCGCAGCAGGCGCTCGCGCTGCACCAGAACCCCACGGCGCAGCTGATCTTCACGGAAAAGCAGCTCGAGCACTTGCACAACCAGATCCGCGCGTACAAGGCGCTGTGCCACTCGATGGACGAGTCGCTCACAGGCATCGGGAAGAACATGGGCGCTGGCCAGTCTCCAGCAGGCTCGGCTCCTCCGACTGCCGCCTCGCTGTCTATGAACGGAGCGCCTTCGCTTCAACAGCAACAGCAAAGCCACATACAGCTCGCAAAGCAGAAAGCAGCGGCAATGTTGCCACCCACAGAGCCGCCAATCCTGGAGATTACGCAGCGCAAGCCTAAATGGACGCGCGAGTCGCGCAACTTGCTCTACCTTGGCCCTGAGTGCTTTGACGGCGACCTGATCGACATTGAATCCAAGGTAGCGACGGCGTTCGGTCCGTACAACCTAAGCTCTCCGTGGATCGGCATCAACGACGTCACGATCAAGCTTCGGTACATGCACACGCTCCAGCAATTTCTCACATCGAGTCTGGAAAAGATGGAAGCGAATGCGACGAACCTCACTGTCTTTGAGCAGCAGACGCTCCGCGACCTGCGATGTGTGCTCTTGCAGCAGAAGCTGCGCAACCGCGTGTCGAGAACGTACACGAAGCAGCTCGCGCTCCTCGGTGAGCCGTCCGCGATCGACCGCAAGTCGTTCCGTCGCCGTCGACCGGTTTCTCGTGTGGAGCTGCAGAGCGAAGAGAAGGAGAAGCGCAAGAAGTCGGTGGCGCTAGAGAAGAAGCGCCGCGCAGACCACCAGTTGTACTTGAAAGCAGTGCTGAACCACTCGCGCGACTTCTTTGCGTTTCACAAGAACGTCAAGCTGCAGATCTCGAAATCGTCGAAAGCAGCAAAGGCGTTCGTGGACCAGAAAATCTCGAAAGCAGAGCGCGAGGAAGATCGCCAGGAGAAGCTTCGTCTTAAGGCGCTCAAGGCAAACGACATGGAGGCGTACGGGAAGCTGGTTGCCGAGGCGAAGAATGAGCGTTTGACGTACTTGCTCGGCCAAACGAACAGCTACCTCGACAGCATTCGCAAGCTCGTGCGCGAACACAAACGCAAGCACAATGTGGAGGAGATGTCGCCGCATGTGAAGAGTGAAGGAGAAGACGGCGCTTCCGGAGGAGGGGACGACGATGACGAGGACCTCAACTACCTCGAGATTGCGTCCAAGGGCGAGCTGCCTCGTCAGCCGATGATGCTTGTGGGTGGTGACTTGAAAGAGTACCAGCTGCGAGGTCTCCAGTGGATGGTGTCACTGTACGACAACCACTTGAACGGCATCCTGGCCGATGAAATGGGTTTGGGCAAGACTATCCAGTCTATTTCGCTGCTGACGTACGTGACGGAGGTGAAGCACAACCATGGCCCGTTCCTGGTCGTCGTGCCGCTGTCAACATTGTCGAACTGGGTGAACGAGTTCAAGAAGTGGGCGCCTGACCTCGTCCTCGTGGTTTACAAGGGCCCGCCGCAAGTGCGCAAGGATCTGTTCCGACAGGAGATGGCGAGTTGCCAGTTTAACGTGCTGCTGACCACGTATGAGTACATCATGAAGGACAAGCACGTGCTGCGCAAGTACGACTGGCAGTACATTATCGTCGATGAGGGTCACCGCATGAAGAACGCGCAGAGCAAGTTTGCGATGACGCTCGGGTCGCTGTACACGTCTCGCAACCGCCTGCTGCTCACTGGTACGCCGTTGCAGAATAGTTTACCGGAGCTTTGGGCGCTCTTGAACTTCCTGCTGCCGACGATTTTCGAGTCAGTCGACACTTTCGAGCAGTGGTTCAGCAAACCGTTCTCGCAGTTCTCCGGCAGTGGCGAGACGAACGAGCTCTCGGATGAAGAGCGCATGCTGATCATTAACCGTTTGCATCAGGTGCTCCGTCCTTTCCTGCTGCGTCGTGTGAAGAGCTCTGTGCTTGACCAGTTGCCGGACAAGGTCGAGCGCGTGCTCAAGTGCGACTTGTCCGGATGGCAGAAAATCCTGTACCGTCGTATCCAGGAAGGCGGCGCGCTGCTGATGGAGACGACCGGAGACGACGGGCAGAAGAAGGGGAAGACCAAGTACACGTCCAAGGGTTTGTCAAACGTGCTCATGCAGCTACGCAAAGTGTGCAACCACCCATATTTGTTCCAGGTGAACGGGTACCCGATCGACTTTGACATTGTGCGGTCGTCGGGCAAGTTTGAGCTGCTAGACCGCATGCTCCCGAAGCTCAAGGCTGCGGGTCATCGTGTGCTGATGTTCTCTCAGATGACGCAGCTCATGCATGTGCTGGAGGACTACTTCAATTACCGCGGTTTCCGATACCTGCGCCTGGACGGCTCTACGAGCGCCGACGAGCGCGAGCAGCGCATGTTCATGTTCAACGCGCCGGACTCGCCGTTCTTCATCTTCCTGCTGAGTACGCGTGCCGGTGGGCTTGGTTTGAACCTGGCGACTGCAGACACGGTCATTATCTTCGACAGCGACTGGAACCCTGCGATGGACGCACAGGCGCAGGATCGTGCGCATCGTATCGGCCAGAAGAACGAAGTGCGCGTCTTTCGGCTCGTGACCAACAGCCCTGTGGAGGAGAAGATCCTGTCGCGCGCGACAGACAAGATGAACATGAACAACCTGGTCGTGGAGGCAGGCAAGTTCAACAACCGCTCGAAGGAAGCCGAGCGCCGCGCACTGCTGGAGAGTCTGATCAAGATGGAGTCGGAGGAAGCCGCAAACGCTGCGAACGGCGGTGGTGGTGAAGATGACTCGGCGACTGTGCTCGTGGATGACGAGATTAACGAGATGATGGCGCTGACCGAGGAAGAGCTGGCGCTGTACCAGAAGCTGGACTTCGAACGCGAGAAGCGCGAGGAGAAGGAGTGGGCTGACCACTGCAAGCGCTTGAAGGTGCCGCTGGTTCCACGCAGTCGCCTGATGATCGAGAAGGACGTGCCCGAGTGGCTCAGCGAGGCGAACACCGAGATGGAGAACGACATCGCGAGCGGCAAGCACGACAAGAACAGCTGGAACTTTGGCATGGGCGAGACAGAGGGCAAGGGTCGCAAGCGCAAGGAGATCTCGTACCGCGACGAGTTTACGGACTCGGAGTTTGTGAAAATGTGCGAGGACGGTATCGACGAGGAGAAGAAGAAAAATGAAGCGGTCAAGACTGGAGGGAAGCGCAAGATTTCGCCATTCTCGGAAGTTGCGTCCAAGCGCAAGCGCGAGTCGTTCATATCCGGTGGTAGCAATGACGACGAAGACAACGAGTACGACGAAGAGATGAAGACCGGGGCCGACGACGAGAACACGTATGACGAAGAAGACGACGACCTGGACGAAGATACGCAAACGCTGCGCAAGACACTCTGCTACTTCTACCGCAAGGTGTACGACGGCGTCGTGAAGCTCACGGACGCCACGGGCCGCTTGCGCGCGGAGCTGTACATGGAGAAGCCGTCGGCGCTTGACTACCCGGACTACTACACGATCGTGAAGACGCCGATGGACCTTGCGACGATCAAGGAACGCATTGACCGCCACGTCTACGCATCGCACGCGCAGTTCGAGGACGACTTCAAGCTCATGGTCGCGAACGCGCAGCTGTACAACCACCCGCAGTCGCTCGTGTACTACGACGCGATGGAGATCGACAAGTTCGTCAAGGCCAAGATGAAGCGCGTGCACCAGAAGACCTTTGAGCAGCTCCGCGACGAGTATGAGGTCGCCAAGCAGCAGCACAAGGTGCGCTCGAAGGCGCGCAAGGAGAAGAAGCGCTCGCGCCACGCATAGGTGGCACGTAAGTTCAGCTCTTCAGTAGGTTTGGGTTTCACACCATGATCTCTGACTACAGGGTGTTGTGTATGAAGATGAAGAGACCTCGCGCGTTCAATCAATCGGTTGTTCTTTTGCTTGTTTCTTGTGTGTTTCCAACGCTTTCGTTTACTCTCGTGTGTCTAAAAAGAACCAACCACCCTATCTTTCTTTGTTCTTCTCTCCAGCCAAGCAATCTACGAGAACGACGCGCGGTCCGTCACGTGCAGCGGCAGCGCCTTGGTCATGAGGCGGAAGTAGGCGAGCTCGGACGGCGTGGGCTTGTCGTGCAGGAACGACACCTGATTATAATACGCCACCACGCTCTCGAGCTCCTCCTGCGTGTACGTGCGCATGGTCGTGCGCAGCGCGCGGTAGTTCACCTGCTTCTTGAAGTCGTAGTGCGACGGGTAGTTCTCCGTCACGGCCGCAATGAAGAGGCCGTTCGCGAGCGTGCGGTCCTCGGCGAGGCCGTCGGCGCCAATGTCCTTGAGCGCGTCGACCACGGTGATGTCCGACGGGAAGACCTCCTTGCCTTCGAAGCCAAAGACCGTCTTCTGGAACCACAAGTTGTACTCGTCCACGGCGATAAGCACCGGGAACTCGGTCACCTGCGCCAGCTCGGCGCGCAGGTCCACGACGGCCGTGCACGCAAGGTCTTCGTCCTTGATGCCGTTCTCGACCAGGTCGCGGAGCGTGAGCGCCGCCGCGTCGTACTCGGAAGTGCTCTTCGGCTTGGCCTTGAAGGACGCCGGGTAGTACCGGTCACCGTAGCTGCCGCGCAGCGGGATCTCGCTCAGCTGCGCGCCGTGGCAGTGCAGAAACTTCTCGAGGAGGTCCACGCCGAAGACGTCAATGTCGAACTTGGACTCATCCACGGGCGATTTCATCACGTACGGCGCCTCGACACACCAGGCGCGCGCGTTCGGCACGTAGAGCACGAGCCAGTTGCTCTCGCGCGCGAACTGCACGATCTGCTGCAGCGCAAAGCTCTTGCCCGAGCCGCGCTCGCCGTCGATCACGAAACCCTTGGTCTCCTTCTTGTTGTTCTCCCAGTCCTTCATGAGCGAGATGATCTTGAGCGTGTTGTCGCGCAGCATCACGTGGCGGTGGCCGATCAAATCGAACGTGTTCTCCATGTGCTTGCCAATGCTACAAGAGCGTAAGTACATAACGGCAGCAAAAGCGAATCAGCCCATTAGCTGCTCATCATGGAGCGCATCCATCACAGTAACAGTGTTGTTGTGCGTACCCTTCTGGGAGGACCTTGTCCTGCGTCTCCTTGAGCAGCGCAAAGAACTTGAGACGGTCGTCCGCAGTCGCCTAATGCACACACACAGCACAACGTTGTTAGCTCACACACACGCGCACATGCTGACAGCTACACACAGTTGCATTGCAATTGCATCATGCATGCGCACCTGCGCAATCGGGGTCGAGGTAATCACGCCGTTCTCTTCGACAACCGGCGCCACGACGGCGTCCTCGTCGTCGCCATCGCTACTGCTAGTGGAGAACGCAGCGGTACGCGCAATAGCGCTCTGCTGCAGCTGCTGCAGGTGGGCAACGGCCGCGAAGCGCGCGGTCGTCGCATGGCGCGGCAGACGCGCCGTCACAAGCGCACGGATCGCCATCATCGTTCGCTGCTTTGCCAGGGAGGAGGATCAAGCCGAATATGCATGCGCCAAAGCACTGCCAGCCACAGCCAGCGGACCACCATTCGACCTAGCATAGCGTGGGACACTTTTGCACATTTGAACACGGCACAAAATAGTGTGGTCACATAATTTTCTAGTTCAGACGCGAAAAGGTGCGCCCGTAACGGATGAGCAACCACGAAGAACGCTTCGTCGCCAAGAGCTACAAAGCTACCCACAGGCAATCAGCTCAGCTCAGTGGCTGATACGACACAGCGCAGCATGGGCGCAGCGGCATCCACTGCGCGCGACGAACTAACTGCAGCAGCAACAACCGGAGAAGAGGGTGCGGCGCTATCTCCAGTCTCAGTGGCGCCACTCACGTGCAAGCTCAGCGACGAGCAGGTGCAGCAGTTCGCCCAGTCGACGCACTTCACGCCCGAAGAGGTCATCGCGCTCAGTGTGCACTACGATCTTATCTCGTCAGCGGCGCGCGACGACGGGCTGATCGACCGCAGCGACTTCCAGACAGCGCTGGGCTTCACAGTGAAAGAATCGCTCTACGTGGACCGCATCTTCCAGCTCTTTGACGCGAACGGCGACTCGTGCATCAGCTTTGCCGAGTTTCTGCAGAGCGTCTCGATCCTCTCGTCCAAGGCCACGACCGAGGAGAAGCTGCGCTGTGAGTGGCGATTTTTGCGGATCTAACCGAGTGCTGGCAGTCGATTGACATTGTGTGTGTGTTTTGCCAACGTAGTCTCGTTCGACATTCTGGACTTTGACCATGACAACAAGCTCTCCAAGCAGGAGTTGCTGAGTATGCTCGAGGCATGCATCCAAGAGAACGCCATCAACATCCCCAAGGACTACCTCGAGACGATCGTGGCCAAGACCATGGAGGACGTGGACCAGGACAAAGACGGCTTCATCAGTTACGACGAGTACCGCGCGCTAGGCGCCAGCAACCCGCAGATGCTCAACCACGTAACCTTCAACATCTCGGGCATCATCGCTGAGTACATGCCCACGCTGCGCGCCGTGCTCGCTGCACGGATAGCGCCGTCGTGACGACAGCAACGAGAAGGGATTTTAACGAAAAGTCACGGTGTATTTGCTTTATTGTTATGTCTCTTGCGGTGAGTGTGTGGGAACGTTGAAGATGAGAATCAGAACGGCTTTGTACATTATATATCTATAATATTGACATCATGAGACAGTATACCCCTTTAAATATAATACTGAAAACAGAGTTGTAGCGCCTACTGACGGTATACTACTCTCATAAACTATTTACTTTTCAATCATATATTTGCAAGCGAGCCTCTGTTTTGATCTGTACTGCATGGACGTCGTTTCGCTTTTCAAATAATTCTATTCAGTCGAGAACATCATGACCGCCAGAATAGACGAGAAGCCTGCTGGTGTGCTATGAATACGCCACACACGCGACCGTTTTCTTTGTGTGCGCTGTTGCTATTGTTGGCGCATACTGAACGCAAGTGGTTGGTTGCGCTTGTTTGCTTTGCTTGTTTGCTTTGGAATTGTGCATGCAGTCAGTTGATCGGCAGCTGTTTTTAGGCGCCGCGGCGGCTGCTGTTGCACCTCCCACACCAGCAAGGTCAACGAACCGCCTGCTGCTGCATTTGCGCATCATCGCGGCTCTGGAGCGCGCAAGCAAGCCAAACAAACAAGCGCAAGCCAAACAAACAAGTGGAAAACAAGCAAGAGCTCCGGAGTGCCAGCTGGTCCGCTTTCTACACACACGCAGTGGCCGGTGCGTTTGAATCTCCCACCGACAGACAGTACGTACGTACGTTTTCCATCTCTCTTTCGTCCTCGTTCCGCAAATCAATCAGTGAAGCCATTCTCGAGTTGCTGGCAGCAAAACAAGCGAACGAGCAAACAACAAACAAGCAAAGCAACTCGCTGTGCGTGACGCAAGCACGACAAGCATTGGCATTGTATTGACATTGTGCTGTTGCCGTCTGTACCCATTCAAGCCCAAGCCACGCCCAAGAGCTCACTTATATACACGACCATGTCGGCCAACCAGCGTGGGGACGAGTCCCGCGGCACCGCGGCCGAGTGCCTCTTCGCGCTCGAGCCACAGCAGATCAAGATCGGGCGCGAGATCGGCAAGGGCGCGTTCTCGGTCGTGTTCGCGGGCGAGCTCGGAAAGAAGCGCGTGGCCGTCAAGTGTCAGCCCAAGGACGCGGACGGGCAGATCCCGCCGTACGTGCTCAAGGAGGTGCAGATCCTGCAGAAGCTGCAGCATCCGCAGCTGCTCGAGTTCATCGGCGCGTGCGACCACCGCAAGGCTAAGCAGGTCTGGATTTTGAGCGAGCACTCAAACAACGGCGACATCGACTTGCTGCTCAAGGCAATCCGCCGTGGTACTGTGCCGCATGTCGGCTGGCGCAGGATGGCGCTCATCGCGCTCGACGCCGCGCAGGGCATCGCGTTCCTGCACTCGCAGCAAGTCATCCACCGCGACATCAAGTCCTCCAACATCCTGGTATGCATTGCATTATCATCATGAACATCAACGCGCATTGTGTATTGTGCCTTGCTAACATTGTTGTTTGCTTGTTTGTGTTGCTATTGTGCAACAGCTGGACGACCAGTACCGCGCGAAGCTGTGCGACTTCGGCTTTGCGATGGACATGAAAACGACCAAGCAGCACGACGAGGAGGACGAGACGCTCGGCAAGGCGCGGCGCAAGTCGTACTGCGGCACGGACGCGTACATGGCGCCCGAGATGTTCCTGGACGAGGACTACAACGAAAGCGTCGACGTCTTTAGCTTCGGCGTCGTGCTCATGGAGCTGCTCTGCTGCCGCGTGGCCAACCATGACGGCTTCCTCATGCGTCTGCCGCAACACAAGTTCCGCATCTGCACGCCCGAGTTCCACGACGCGCTACCCGAGTCCTGCCCTGCGGCGTTTGCGCGCTTGGCTGAGCAGTGCGTGTCCTTTGAGCCCTCGGAGCGCCCCAGTGCGGACGCCATTGTGAGCGCGCTGAAGGACTTGCTGACGCAGAAGCAGCTTGTTGATAATGCAGACAAGAGTGGTGTTGCGGCTGCTGTGGTAGAGCTTCGTCCGTTCACGCCCATGGTCAAGGCGGACGTGAACGAGTGCGAGCCGCAGGAGGACGACGACGACAACTACAGCGATGATGAGGAGGACGACGAGGATGATGATGTCGACTCGCAAGGGGACGACTGCGACCGCGGCGGCGATGACACCGTGGACCTGGAGTCCGACGAAGCCGACCACAGCGGCCTGTTCTCTCCAGAAGACGTGAGTTTCCTATACAGCAGTGCTGCAGATCAGACACAAATCGACCTGCTTCTCAACGGAGAACTAGAGGAGGAACTGGAGTTTCGTCCCAACGAGCAGCTTCAGCAGCCCACGTCCCGCCCTCCGTACCACGCGGGCGTGATCCTCAAGCGAAATCGCAGAGGCGCGCGCGCTTGGTCCTCGAAATGGTTCATTTTGGATGGCGACCAGCTCCATTCGAGTGATAATGTCCCCTCATCACCAGCAGCAGCTTCGACTGCCTGTAGCAACAAGAACCGCAGCGACTCGACTTGTTCGACGGCTAGCAACAGTGGCGGTGGCGGCGCGTCGACACTCTCGACGCTCGCGCTGCGCGACTGCCGCATCTGGAAGACCATGGAGATGCCCGAGCTCTGCTTCAACGTCATCAACGGCAACTGGAAGATCAAGCGCGAGCTGCAGGCGCAGTCACGCGACGAGCTCGAGCAGTGGATGGAGCTCATCAACCAGGCGATCGACTACGCCAACAGCGTCGCACCGACAGTGTCTGGCAATACTACAGCGTTGGACAAAAGTTGGGAAGGAAAGCTCAAGCCAACCAAGAGCGAGGATAGAAGCAGTCACAGCGGCTCAAGCGCACAGGTTCGAAAGTCCCCACTTTCTGGAAAGCAGCCGGAGACGAGATGCCCCGAATCGGCCGTTGAGACGGCAGCAGTAGACACCAAGGGGCACCAGCAGCAGCAAGAACGCGGCATTAGTGGCGCCATTGCTAGCCCTGAGGACGAAGCCGACGAGGTCTTCCAATGGCTCCAGGCCATCGGATTCCAGCGCTACACGGCAACCTTCAAGGCGAAGGGCTACGCTTCCGTCGACTTTATCCGCGAGGTAGGTGTTTCCCATGATTCCAGTCACGATGTTGACATGTGCTAACCTTTTTGAACTGATGTATTGCAGACTGGGATTGAGAAAGAGGACCTGAACTTCCTGGGCATCAAGGACCCGGTGGCGCGCAAGGCGATCACTGCGGCCTCGCGCGTGCTCCGCAACGAAGACTAGCCCCACTCAGTAGCTCACCAGAAGAGGTGCCACGAATTACTTTAACACCTGACGCAGCAGCCACCATATTAATGCAAGTACTCTATCTATCTATCCATCCACAAAGCCAAGAATGCCACACGTTTGGGAATTCGTTCATACATTATAAGGAAAGCGGGTTGTTTCTTTTTCGATTTTCGATTCTTCATCTTCCTGTATCGGGGGGGATTCACGTTCGCTCGACTTGCACCGGACTGCTACCTAAAAACTATAGAGAAAAGAGCGCTCGCCATTCACTCATTCGTCCATCGTTCATGCTGCTTCAGCCAAGGCTGAAGAATGGAGACTTGGACCTTCGCGTAGAAGAAAATGACGAGCGGCTGAAATGCGTGGGAGTCCGAGAGCAAGCCGACCGACTCCCGCCTCTGCAAGTGGGCTGGTTACAGCGACCCGCCCGACGTCAAACCATCTTCGACGCCCGTGAGCAGGTTGCGCAGGAACGTCTCCGTCACGCGCGTGTAGTTGATGATCTCCGAGCGGTTCATCTTGTCCAGTGGCGCCTCCGAGAGACCCGTGAGGTGCTCGGCGTTCTTCTCCAGGTTCTCCTGCAGGTACTCGAACAGGTTCTTCTCCTTGCCGGCGGGCAAGTAGAATCCAAACACGTACGTGTACTTGAGCACGCGTCGACACTCAATCAGCTGCTCTGTTGCCGCGTTCAGGAACTGCACATCGATCCACGACGACTCGCCGTGGCTCGCCTGGAGCTCGATCATGCGGCTCTCAGTGCCTTCGCGCATGCGCTGCGCAAACTTGCCGGCTTCCGAGTGGTTCGCGAAACGCTGGTAGTAGTGCAAGTAGCGGTCCAGCTCCGCCTTGGCGCGCGCCGCATCCGTGTCGCCCGCAGCCTCGCCGCCGTCGTAGCGGTTGCACTTGTAGTAACCGCCCGTGCCCGACCCGTGCTTCACCCACGACTCCATGCAGATCCAGCAAAACTCGTAGGTGCACTTGCGGCACGTCATATGGTTGCAGCCCTGGTTCTTCTCGATGCGCACCGAGCACTTGGGGCACTTCTTCGTGTTCGCGAGGATCCAGTTCGCCGTCTCCGACTCATTCTTGCATTTCTCCTGCCACGATGCAAGCTGCTCGCATGACACCGGCGAGTGGGCTTCTTCGCCGCAGCGCAGGCAGAACACGCAGCCGCACGTGCACGTCACGGACGACAACCCGCCGGCACTGGAGATCGCCTTGTTGCACCCAGGGGACGGACACCACTTGACGCACTTGTTGATGTCCACGTACGAGCGCAGCACGTAGCGCGAGTACTTGGTGAAGTATTCCGCGCTCGTGAGGCGCTTGAAAGTGTCGTCGCTGACAGCCTGTTCACAGAGACAGTATGCATTATTAGTAAAATTTGGGACAAAAACATAATTCGAACGAGAGCGAGCGGCATACATACCTCCTTACACCCGTGCGCTGGACAGGTTGTGTTCACACAAAGCGGTCCTTCATCAATTTTCAGCGACAGGTACGGCTTCCAGCACTCCTGTTCCATTCAAAAAGCCATTCTTACATGAGTTCAACTGGCAAACACAACAACAACAAAAGTGCAGCAATCTTTTGTCACGTACCAGGCAGAAAAGGTGGCCGCAGCCCATGCCAAACGCTTCGTTCGCAGGGTACGAGTCGCAGCAGATCATGCAATCCACCTAGTTGAGCATCACGCACAGAATTAATGAGTAAACACCGATTTTATGCCATACGCGATTCAACCAGCACAAAAACAAACGCACCAGTGTGCCTTCTGGGACGGCTGGCGCAGGCGTGTTGGCGTGCGCAACGCCGGCGTCTTCCATCGCCTTCGCTGGGTCCGCGTAGTACCCTTCGTACAGCTTCTCTTTGTTCCAGCCAAAGTGACGCAGCAAGATCGCGGAAATCGACGGAGAGGTCTCCACCACCTGCGCGACGTCGTGGATCAGCGCGCGCTGCTCCTGGAAGAGCTCTTCTTCGTCGATCACGCGGTATTCTTCCTGCTGCTTGCGCTGTCCATGGTGCATGCTGGTGCTCCCGGGGCTCATGCGCTTCTTTTTTGCCGCCGAGCCGCTCGCTCCCAGCGGTGACAGTCGCGACGAGCTGTCGTCGGCGTGCGGACTGCGCGACTTGTGGTTCGCGGCGCCAGTTGCCGATGAGGCTGTCGCCATCGTTTGCATGTCTGGGTCCGACGTCACGGATGCATTGTCATCCGAGTACTGGTAGTCGTCGTCGCTGGCGTCGCCGTTTTCGTACTGGTCCTCCTGGTCGATCTGCTCGTTGTCGCTCTCTTCCGCCTCAATGTCGCTGTAGTGGTAGTCTTCGTCGTCGCTGTTCATGGCTGCTGGTTGGTTGTGGAGGAGGGGGCGGTGGCCTTGAGAAGGAATGTGGCTGCTGGTGCCAACGAATACCCGTGTGGTGAAGGAGGAGAAGTGATGGCGCTTTCTCGCGTGTGGCTTCTTCTTTGCTCTTCTCGCTTTCTCTGCAACAAAGTATATGAGCGAGCGTGGGTTGGGTATCGATGGGTCTAGTATTTAGGTACACATTTATAAAGGCAAATGTAAAAAATTCTACTCATTACAGAAAATCATAAAGTCATTTCTAGATACTTCCTTAGTAAAATTTAGGTATAGTATCTGTAGTTGAGATACTATAATTAGCTAAAATGACAACAGGTATTGCTGTTGCGGAGCATGTTTTCTGCAGATGAGTGCTGGTCGCTGGGACAATCACTCAGCCTGGAAAGGAGTAAATCGCACTTAGCCGTGTGACTGCGTACCTAGTACCGGTAGCACAAACCGGTCATTATCGTGACGTGGACAGCAGATTGCAAATTAGTTTGAACAGGGTTCACGTGATCCACTTTCGAGGTCGACGGTACTGCCGATCAAGGTCAGATTCGTGTTTGGGTGTACCAACCTCAATCGAATGGATGGATGGATGGGCGCAGAACTTGCGTTGGGCTACAACTACGCACGCTCGACGAAAGTGCCTGCGTTCAAGCAAACGCCCCATGGCTGCTCGCATTGTCCGGCGCGTGGCATCATCAGTCAGTTCGACTGGCTTGCGCATTCTGGAGCGCACTGAGCACTCGTGTTAGGCAATGCGCCCGGGCTCATGTTGTCGGACAACAGTACTCACGCCATTGCACCTGTTTGAGGTTCGAAAGTGACGATGATAAACGCACACAAGCCAATAGAAAATAGAAGCGCAGTTCGCAACTCTTTCCAACCAGTTTGGTCGCTGGAACACAATTGCGGGCCATCATGACAATCTCTCATACATTGTGACAGCAGCGCAACGACCGACGCAACTGACCAGTTGGGGCTTGCGATTTGCGCACATGAGCAAGCAGGCCACCTGACCCAGCAGCACTCACTTGTTTCGACGGCTGCGCATTTCGGTCCACAGAAACAATGGACTTGCGCGTCAGTTCACAGTTGGTAGAAGAGTGACCAGCTCTCCAAGCTTCTACTAAACTCGTGCTAGTGGTGTTGTTGCTGTTGCGCAGTCTGCATACTGACGGCTGCAAGTCCACCAAGCAAACAAACAAGTCGCGATTGTGGACGTCACTTGGCGCGTCAGTAGGGCTGCGGACGTAAGGACGGAAAGTTCTCTGTCGCTTCAGAAACCGCGTACAGTATATGCGGTGAAAAGGAACAACTAAATATAATATCCTGACATAAATCATACTCTTAAGAATGGTTTAAACTCATTATTTTTTCAATAATATTACGCAACAATTGATATTTGCAGTATATGTTTTAATATATACAGTCCTTTAAATATATAAATACTGCATGCACAGCAGACCGATCCGAACCGAACTGAACAGACGAAAAGAGTCAGCGACGGACGAAAGTGGCTCTTCTTTTTTTCTTTTTTTCGCTCGCTTGTTTTCCACGCAACGGCTCGCTTGTTGTCGCTTTGCGGGAAAAGCTTTCAAACATCTGACGCCTGCTTGCCCTTATGCACAGCAAGTGGTCATTGCTCTTGTTGCGCACCCACGTCCACTTGCTCGCTTGCTTGTCGGACGCGAAACAAAGTCAGCCACCGCTTGCTTGACGTGCTTGCTTCGTCTCCCATCACTTTCTGCTTCCGACGACATCCCGCGGATCTGTTGCGCACCACACGCTCGTTGAGAGATGCGACTGCTTCGCCTCACGCTGGCCGCCACGGCTGTGCTGTTGCTGTCTGCTGACGTCCTTGGTACGTGTGCACTGCGTCTGTCGATCTCTCTGAGACAAGCGGGGTTGTGCTTGCTTTGTCGCCGTGTGTGTGTTGTCGTGCGGCGCAACACCAAGCCGTGCAAACAAGACAAGCAAGCGCTGACGAGTTGTTGTGTGGATTTGCGCAGTCACGGGCGATACCCCCAAGCCGAGCGACACCAACAACCAGCCCGCGACGCCAGCGCCGAACGTCAACAACGGCCAGACGCCCGCGCCGAGCGCTACGACCTTGGTCCCCGGTCAGACGCCCGTCCCCGGCCAGACCCCCGCGCCAGCTCCATCGCCATCGCCATCGCCGTCCCCAACACCCTCTCCGACTCCGTCCCCTACCCCTTCTGTGTCCGCGGGGGCGGCCAACAACAACGCAACCAGTCCGCAACCCAGCGCAGCAGCCACGCCAGTCCCCAGCGCGGCCAACAGCAGCAGCAGCAGTACAGAAAGCAACGGCTCGGTCCGATCCGCAGATCTATCCGCATCCACCCCGGCCGCAACTAGCGCGATCACCACCGTCCCCATCAACAACCAGACTGCAGACGACAACAACTCGGGCGGCATGTCGGCCGGCGCAATCGTCGGCATCATCCTCGCGGTGCTCGCGTTCGTGGGGTTCGCGGGCTTCTTCCTCTACCGCCACCTGCGGTCGCGCGCGGACGAGCAGGACGGCAACGGCAAGCACTTTGACTACCCGGTTGGTTCGCCGGCCGAGGTCACGGTCATGGGCGGCTCGCAGCAGACGGACTACAGCCTGGCGAAGATGGAACGTCAGTCGAGCCAGGACATGCCCATCATGGCCGGCAACGGCTCGATACTCAGCAGCGCCAACAACAGCAGCTATACCAGCAGCAGCATCCAGAACGCTTACAACAACAACAACCATAACAATGCGGGCGGCGCGTTCGGCAACAACTACGGCAATGGCGCCGTCACGGGCGGCAACGCCGTCCCTGCTGCGACTGCCGCATCCACGGCCAACAACAACACCACCAACTACGGCAAGAACAAGAACGTGACGCTCTACAGCGAGAGCAGCAGCAGCGAGTCGTCGAGTGTGCCGACGTTTGCCAAGTCCACGTCGCGCTTTCTGAACGGCCCAGACGCCGAGTCTCCGCCGTTCAAGAAGACGGACGTGCAGCTCTCGCGGCCGTCCACGAGCAATTTGGACGAGACGATGGAGTTCAACCACTCGTTCACGCACTCGTTCGCCGAGTCGTACGCCGAGTCGTACTCGAGTGACGTGGGCTACATGAACTCGTTCGTGCAGGGCATGCCCGGCAGCGAGGGGCTGAGCGTGGGCGCGAGCTCGGCTATGGGCGATGCGCTCGACCGCGACACGGCCACAAACAACGACAATGCGCACTGGCTCGACGCCATGGACGAAATGCGCGACACGGGCGACAGCTACGCGATGCTCGAGTCTGACTCGTACGGCTCGGAGCGCGGCTCGGCCATCGATGACCGCTTCTCGACCGACTCGGAGTACACGTCCAGCACAGGCCGCCAGCTGTAGGCGCTGACGCTTTGGTTATATTTTATAGGTAGGGTCCCGCGTGACTCCTTGTCTTGTGGCTGCTCAACCAACAAGAACGGACGGGGCTGCCATCAACAAGCCAACAAGACACAGACGCACGCGGGATTGCGAGGCGCTCGCTCGACAGCAGAGCTCGAAACGCCTTGCAAACGACACCAAGTAGACACACTCGAAGGGCGACTTGCTCGTGTGGCAGTAGCAAGCAGCTCAGACACAGAGAGCGTATGGTAATTAATGTACGTATAACACGGCAACACGCACATGCATGTGCGCAACACGCAAGCGAGCAGCTTAAGAAGCAAGCAAGCACATCAACAAGCAAACAATTGCGCAAGATCACAAGCATGCACTAACGCAAACAGGTGAACAAACAAGTGAGCAAGTCAAGACGCAAACAAGCACATCCGCAAGTGAGCAAGCAACTCAAGATGTGTGCGTGCAAAAGCGAGCAAGCGCGGTATCAATACATGCGCAGTACCAAACGCAAACCTACACAATGCAAACATTGAAAAGAAAGGAAAAACTAGTATGGTGGAGAGTTAACGGACCCGCGAGCGCTCCCTAGCGGCGCGCGACCATGCGCTTGGGCTGCGGAAACTGCAGCGGCAGCGCGAGCACGGCGCGCACGATCTGCTTGCTCTTGGAGGCGAGCGACACGCCACCGTAGACCGCGTTTTCGGCCTTCGCCTTGTCAACTGAGCAGCCGAGCTGGCGGCAGTACGTCGTGATGGCCAGCGCCGACTTCTTGAGGTCGGCCGTGGCCTCGGTCAGGTCCAAACTGAAGCCGTTCACGGTGAGCGCAACCACGAGCAGGTAGAGAATGAGCTTGTCCTTGTGCGTCTTGGGCTGCAGGTACGTCATGTACCCTGTCTCGCCCTGCGTCGACTCGGTGTAGAGTGCAAGCAGGTGGCGCACCACGACGAGCGGGATGCCTTTCTCCTCGCTAAGCATCGCCGCGGACTTGCGCAGCGGGAAGTGCAGGTCGTGGAACTGCACGAGGTACGACACGTACACGACGTAGGCCACGCGTGTGACGTCGTAGGGCGTTGGTAGCGACAGCAGCAGCCGCGTCGCCAGCGCCGACACGCCGTTCGACGCCGCGTAGTCGGCCACGCTCGACGTCTGCAAAGTCTCAATCAGCTCGCGCGCCTTGATCTCCAGCGACTCCATTACGTGCGCATCGATGACTGTTATAGAAACATAGGCATAGCGAATGGTAGGTATGTGAGTGGACTTGATACAACGGGACTGCTTGAGAGACTGAGGAACGGATGGACACAAAAAACAAATGGGACGTACACTTGCGCAGGTTGTAGACGCGGTCCGGGGTGGCGGCGTCCAGGTCAATCGGCGGCAGGATGGCGTTGCGCGTGGCCGCAAGTGCGGCGTTCTCGCTCGAGAACTTGGCGTCGCGTGCACGCTCTTCGTCGAGCTTCTTCTGCGCCTTCTCCATCTTCTTCTGCAGCGTCTGCGTGACGGACGCGGCACCGCTGATGTTCTGCACGTTCACCAAGTTCTCTTCGCGGCTCTTCTGCATGCGCTTGCTCTTCTTGGAACCAAAGACCTCGACGAGGTCGCGGCGCTGCTCCATGAAGCTCTTGCTCTCGCCCTTGTTCTCGTCCACGTTGTCCGACGCGCCCTTCACGGTCTGTTGCATCACGTAGATCTGGTTCACGTTGCACAGACGCACCTCCTTGGTCTTCTTGTCGTAAATGCCCACCGCGTAGCTGCAAGGCATTCGAACATATCAATGGTTAGTGGCCACACTCTCATAATGAAAATGCTTGCGTCACGCAGACGCGCGCGCGTACCTGGCCGAGTCGTTGGCGGCGCTGAGGTAGCCAAAGTTGGCGCCCTGGTATGCGATCTTCTCGGTGCTCGCGACCACGAGGCGCTGCTTCTTCGCCGGGTTCTCAAACACCTCGAAGCTCAGGTCCATGCGCTTCGCCGGTGGCGGCGGCCCATTGCGGAACGTAGCTGCGCGCACGTACAACAGAGCAAGACGGCGTCAGTTGGCTGCTCGCAACTATATAAAAAGTTACTACTGCTGCTGTAGGCACAGGCGCATTGCGTACCTACGAGCGGCGCGGCGCTGTCGTACGCGGTCTCGAACTGGAGCGACACCTTGCTGCTGCTGCTCATGGTCGTCGTCGTGGGAAATGGCGACGCTCTCGTGCTCGCAGCCAATCCGCCGCAACTCTTCCCAGCCAATTGTGCGGCTCAATGTTGTACGCATGAGAGTGCACTTTCTAAAAATTTGTACGTGTATACGTACACTTTAGTGCATTTAAAGATCACCTATTGGTCTGATATGGAGTGTATCAAACCAATCGGTGGTCTCAAAAATACGCCAAGTGTACAGAAAGGAGTGTGCACCAAAGTGAAGTGAGGGGGAATCGAGATCAGGCTCATCGTCGAAGAACATACAACATCTGAGCACCACCACCGCAGCGACGATGGCGGACGGCAGCAGCAGCGACGCCACGATCACGTCGTGCCTGAACCTCATGCGCCGCATGCCGCCGCGCGACATCGAGCAGGACCTCTACAGCCTCACGCGCCTCGCACCGGCGCTCACGGACGAGCTCTACCAGCGCGTGGACCAGCCGCTGCACGCCGCGATCGACCCGTTGAACGGCCGCAAGTACCTGCTCTGCGACTACAATCGCGACGGCGACTCGCACCGGTGAGTGCGCTCTCTCGTGCTAACGGTTTTCTCTCGAGTGAGGCGTGATATACTTACCGTGCTACTTCGTTTGTACTTCTGTAGCTCCCCGTGGTCGAACCAGTACGACCCGCCGATCCAGGACGACGAGGGCTTCTACCCGTCAGAGAACCTGCGCGAGCTCGAGATCCAGGCGAACGAGATCTTCGACTCGTACCGCGAGCTGTACTACCAGGGCGGCATCTCGTCCGTGTACATGTGGGACCTCGACCCGGGCTTCGCGACCTGCTTCCTCGTGAAGAAGGACGTCGTCGACCAGCGCTTCGTGGAGAAAGGCTCGTGGAACTCGATCCACGTGATTGAAGTCCAGGAACTCAATGACGCACCCCCAACGCGAGCAGGCGACCCGAAAAAAGCGACATACCGCCTCACGACCACGGTACTGCTCGCGATGAAGGTGAACCGTCCCGAGCTGGGCGACCTCACACTCGACGGAACGCTCACGCGACAGACTGAGAAGACGCTCGAGTTCGATGACGAGTTCGCACACGTGTCCAACATGGGCCGCATGGTCGAGGACATGGAAATCGAGATGCGCTCGAGCATGGACAGCCTCTACATCTCCAAGACGCGCGAAGTGATCAACGGCATGCGCAAGCTGCAGCAAGGCCCGAGTCATGGCAACGCGTTCGTCGGCGAGCTCGCCGGCGCTATTTTGAAGCACGGACTCAAGAAAACCCAGGAGTAGTCTATAAAGACAAAGAAGAAGAAAGAGTGAATACAGATTTTGGGATCTGAAGGCGTACCAATTCGGAAGCTTGAAGGATTCGTTGAGTGCGTGTCAGTCTGCCTCTTGTCTCGTATTCGTTCGTCCTCGCTCAAAAAATGGTTAGAGATCGAGCGAGTTGAGCCAGTTCCTCTTCTCCTCGATGCTCCGCAGCACAGATCCGTACTCGTGCGCGATCGCGTGGTACTGGGGGTCGGCATTCTGATACAACTGCAGCTTTGCCTGGAGCTGAGAAGCCACCACATTCGAAAAAGCGATTTTGTCAGTGATTAACTGGTCATCAATGGTGAATTTTAGGATGACCGAGCGTACCATGTCTCGTTCCTCTAGCGCTTTCGCCTTGCGCGCCTGGAGCTCAGCCCTGTCGCGAATAACGAAATAAATTAGCACCAGGCTCTGACCAACTGCTCGTAAAGTAATCAGCATAACCACACAGTACGCACTGAGCAGCTCGTAGAACGCCGATCTTCTCTGGCGTGTACGTCTCCACGATCAGCTGGTTCGTCAGTACCTGCGCTTTGAGCCGCATGGCCTTGGAAAACGCTGCGAGCCACTGGATCTTGGCGTGCAGCACGCGCGTCTGGTCGTCTCTCTTGTGGTCGATCAGCAGCTTCGCCACCAGCGACGTCATCGTCCTGCACCGCTCGATATCCTGCAGTAGCTGTACATGTAGTTGCTCTCTCAGCTGCTCTGTTTCCTGTTCGAGCTGCGCTTTCCTCGCTTGCACCTCCAGCAGCAGCGCCGGCAGCTCAGCGATGCGCGAGATCGAGGAGCTCGTCGCTCTCGACGCGTTTATTGTGTGGTGGTGATGATCACTGCTTTGCGCAAGCCCAGGAAGCATGATGTCGCACAGCTCTGTGCATTTCACGCGCAGCTTTCGCTCGATCCTGGGAAGCAAGGCGAGCTACAGTGACAGAAACATAAGTCAGTAGATCAACTCAACTGGCGATGATCAGGCAAAACTAGAATTTATGAACAGCGGGGAGAGCGGGTACTCACTTGAGCCATTTCTTCGAAAGCACGAAGCTGCTTGTCGTCACTGAGACCGACGCCGCGGCGCAGCGAATCTGGCGATAGACCAAGAAGCGTTGCATCCATTTCCTGCTTACAGATAAACACAGTACGTCAGTGGATACGCAATGCACTCTTAGAATGCCACAACGTATTATACGCACTCTTGTGTCGCCGTGTGGAACGATCTCATTGCCTTGCGGCGTCGCGGCATTTTGAAGCAGGCGCTCTGCCTGAGCGACTGTGAGCAGCAACTCTGCGATCTGGTTAGCCGCACGTCACGTAAGACACTTGGATATATTAGCCAGACCAGCAACACAGTGTAGCGCATTCATGCGATCCTTGTTATACTTTGAGCCCTTGTGCATCGCTGTCGTCGTGCATGCCATCCGCGTCGTCCTCGTTTACGTCCCTGTCGAGCATGACGTTCAGCCACATGCAAGAGCATATACACAAGTAAGACCTCCCCACAGTCAACAAACAGCAGCAGCAGCGCAACGCAGCGTAATGAGCTGATCGCGTACGCACTGGTTGAGGATCTCGAGCACATGCGCGTAGAGCAGTTCGAGACGCAAGTACGCTTCCGTCGTGGCGCTCTTGACATTGCAACAAAGGCCACGCAACAGCTTGTTAGCAACAGCAGCAGCACGATGACCACGGCAGATGTGCTTCCATTCAGCTATTCCTGCCACACAAGAGCCACGCTCGCGCGTACATCGTAGCCAGGTCCACGCTCGTCTCGTACCTGCATCTCCTTTCGCTCGCCCTTCATCAAGAAGTGCCTGCAAGTTGCAAGTTGCCCCTCTTTTTCAGCAACCATTCCATTTTCCTGCGTCTATTTGTCCCCTCATTTTGCAACTTGGCTTTTCAATTGCTTTCCCTATTGACGAGTACGACACACAGACAAGAGCAAGCAATGGCCGAGCCCGTGCCGCTCGAAGCATTCTTCACGCACGGGGACCCGCGCTGCCTTCACGACCACAGCGACGGCACCACTGCCGCTCAACCTCCAGCACTTCCAGTCAATAGCACCAGTACGAGCAGCATTGTGTACCTACACGGCCCGTCGTACGCCGGCCAGACGTCGCTGCTGTTGCAGTACGGCTTCACGCAGGCCAAGCGCGAGCAGACCGTCGTGCTCATCATGTGCGGCGGCGAGGACGCCGAGAACAAACACAAGCCCGTGGTCGTGCCGATCTCGCCCTGTCTCAAGTGCGGCATGCCCACGCAGACGGGCGGCGACAGCCTCATCTTGGGGCGCATCCAGATCAAGTGAGTTGTGTTGAGCTTTGCTGTGAATTGGCCCGTGATGCAATCGATATATGAGAGAGGTTTCTGACGCATTTGTGATGGTATTGTTGCGCACCAGGTACCTTCAGAACAGCAACGAGCTGCAGCAGTTCCTGTGCTCGTTCCACTTGGTGAAAGAGAAGAGCTCGGTGCTGCTCATCGACGGCTTGGAGCGCTTCTTTGGCGCCGACAGGTTAGCAACGCTTTGGCTGTGTGCGATACATGGATACGACTTGAGTGGCTGACTCACGCGCGTGCTCGATTCGATCCTTGTTGCAGCTTCATGGGCAACGTGTATCAGACGCTCGCGTATTTGTACGAGACGCTGCTGTTCATGCAGACATCGACGGGCTCGGGTCAGGTCGTGGTCACTGGTGCCTCCGACTCGTTCATTCTGCAGCGCACATCTCGGCACGCGCTGCGCAGATGGTGCTCGTTCCTGGAGATCCGAGAGGATGTAAGCGGCGAAGGCGAGTTCATTCTAAGAGAAGAGGTCGAGCCCACTGAAGACGGTGATGACGACGAGGGCATGAACGACGATGACGAGGAGCAAGATGAGAAGATGCCTAAAAGGATACAGCTTCGCTACGAGTACTCGCCGCCAGATACGCGACGCGATGGGACCTTTCGGCTGGTGGATGTAGAGATACTGCCACCACAATCATAGAACTCAATTACATCAAGTGCTAACGGCGATTTCCATTGCTAGGCGCAGAACCAGGTATACTTTTGGACTTTGCCACTACAAGAATGAGCGAAACCCACTACATTTACATCTATCCCACTGCACAGGACCTCGCCAAAGGCTTTAGCAACTGTGTTCCCAGCAACGAGCAAGTCATTGTCACTGGCTGGTCCTTCGCAAGCATCAACAGTACCTGAGATAAAGCATTGTGCTCACCGCCAGGCATGCAGAGGTTAGGCGGATGGCATCTGGTGAGCGTCCCAAGAAAGCCGCTTGTCGTGAATAGCAATCGTCTTAACCACTTAGTCGATGAGCAACTCGCGTGTGCATCGGCAGCTCACTTGCGTCATTCCGTCCGCCAGGTAGCAAAGCACTTCGTCCACCACGCAGATCTCATCGTTGGGTTTCCAGATCAGAGCAAGAGACGCACGACGATGGCGCTAGTTGCGTTCCAATGGCAGTCATCTATACTGCGATAGAAGAAACGGCGGTCCAAGTCGCTGTCATTCACATTTGAAGAGCTTGATGCGTCCGCTACCAACCACGGTGCACCAGAGCTCCTCGCAATCACTGCTCCTAAGTCTGTTCCATGACGACGTGCTGCCTATCTTTTCACTCTCTGGCATGGCGGTGTGTTGTTAATGAGTGTCATCACACAGTGGCTTTGACAGCACGTGACCCTCACTTGCAGTTTGCTTTACCGGTTCATCAATCTCTACCTTTCGATACTGATACGGAAGCAGCAGCATCTATGAGTAGCGCTGCTGCTGCCCGAGAATTTTTTTGTGTCGTGCATGAAGTTTGCCGCGATCTGTGAGTGACTTGTCTTGGTGCTTCCCTTTGCTACGGCCTGGAGGTGTCTCCTTCACGAGCAAAG
This sequence comes from Globisporangium barbulae, assembly GCA_023337805.1. NCBI lineage: Eukaryota > Oomycota > Peronosporomycetes > Pythiales > Pythiaceae > Globisporangium > Globisporangium barbulae. The sequence goes on from JAADXK010000298.1 coordinate 24,032, forward strand.
GAAGGAAGAGAGGTTTCGGTCTCCGCAGAGCTGCACATCTTTACAGTTAGCTCTCATCCTCTTAAATGAACGGCTCGATAGTTACGTGAGAAACCAGCGTGTGAAGCAAACGGCTGTCAAGAGAGGCTTCAGTCCGTGCTCACCGAGGCGGCTCTGAGCGCATGTATGAGCCACCAGCGCATCCACGCGATCGATCGAGTTGTCTGCCTGGCGTCAAGATCGAGAGCGAGAGGCGGCCATGTCACGACCGCGAAGCCCTTGCGCCGCTAAAGAACCCGTGGCAGGGGCCACAGTCCGGCCCAGACGGATCGACACCTATCAGAACGAGCCCATTCATGTCGCTTGTTTCCACGTGCGAGACGGCGTGGAGTTCAAAGTAGGTAGGTCCTCTGGTGCTCTGTACATAGGGATGCAGTATCCACCCACAGAGGTATACACACTAACGAAACAGTCAAATGCTTTGTTTGGATAGTATCCGAATAAACAACGGTACCCGCAACGAGCATGCGCACTCTCTCCATTCCTAGAGGCGATGCGCCCGTACTGTCGTGGCGCGAGCTCCTCGAGGCCCTCGCACCCACAAGCCTGCCACCCACGAAGCTGCGCGCCGTCGTCATCGCAACCTGATGGCCGCCAGCCCCATACCAACAGCTTCCTTGGCTTTGCCGCAGACTCACATTTCTTATTCGCCCCTGTGGTGACTGTGTGTTTACTCACAGTCGACAGCCAAGAGGAGCGATGCTTGGCATTCGTTGCGTTTGTAGTCGGAGGACGACGACGATCGCGTGAGTTGCTCGCTCATTCCGCAATTTGCCAGGCAACCAACGCGAAGTGCCAACCAGCAAGCAAGCGACAACAAGCATGGAGTTCCCAAACACTACCACTGCCATCATCTCCTTCCTCCTCGCCTTTGGCGCGACCGTCCTCGTCGTGTTCGCGACCGCCGCCGCGACCTCCACCACCATTAGCGCCAAGCGCGCGCTCGAGATGCTTTTGCCCGGCTGCTGTGCGACCGCGACGACGCCAGCAAACAAGAAGAACAGCATAGGCATGGAGATCGACTTGGAGTACGGCCTCGAGTACGTGGTCGTGCAAGGACCGGACGACTTCGCGAGCGACTGCGACTGGCGCGATGCGTACGCGACGGTGAACAGACTGATGGACTACGAGTCGCGCTTCGACTGCGACGCGCTCGAGTTTGCGGGTGACGAATTGGAGCAGGACGACTCGTTCGGCGCCGCCACGGTGGTCATGGGACTCCGCCCTGTGGCTGTCAGCGCCAGCAGCAGCGTTGCCATTAGTACTGGTAATGGCGACATTAAACCGATTGTGATCGTCGTTGATGTTGAAGACGAACAAGAAGAGTCGGAAGATGCCACGATGACGGACGACTCGGAAGAGCAGCAGCAGATCAGTGCAGCTGTGGAGAGTGAGACCGAGGTCTCTACTGCCAACGATAGCAGCGATGCGCATGAAGAAGATGAACATGCGGCGGTCGACATCGAGTATCTCGACAGTGACGAAGCGAGCAACGCTGGCACCACCAACAGCGACGAGCCAGCCCAGGACGACAATGCGGCAGCTGACGTTGTGCACCTGAATGGTGCTGACGAGCACGTTCAGGACGATAATGAGACTGCCGACCTTGTGAACCTGGGTGGCGACGATGAGTTTGCGGAATCGGATGAAATTGACATCGAACTCGAAGAACAAACTGACAAAGACGATGACAGAGCGGCAGTCGAAGCTGTGAGCCTGGACAGCATTAGATTCAACGGCGTCGACTCTGCGGCGACTGACTTCTCCGTGTCGAGTTCTACGACAGCGTCGCTCATCTCATCCCCGAGAAGCGAGTGCGATCTCTCTGTTGCTACCGACGATGAAGATGCTGGTGACGATGAAGAGGAGCTGGAAGTGCGAGTCGACGAGACCGCGAAACCGCGTGAATCCAACATCGTGCGCGCGCTCGACCAGTTTGACTGGAACGACAACTCGCACCTGGTCTTGGAAGACAGTGACGACGATGAAAGCGATGACGACGAGCATGAGAGTGAGGACGACGATGAAGAAGACGACGGCATTGCGCTCGCGCCTCGAGTCGTGCGGAGCCACAAAGCCGAGACAAAGATGCTGGCTGTGCAAAGCAACAATGTCATCAACACTAGAGGCGAACTAGTCGAGATCCCTTTGGATGCGTCTCCGAGCGTGCTCTTCCACCCGGACGATATCGTCGACCGCACCGACTGTTGTGCGGTTCAGTGAGAAATACGATTGTGAATTTGTGTGCATCGCCAGCACACGCACCAAGTATTTAGTTCCGATATGTTGCAACCTGCAGCCCCTAGTGTATTTAATAACGAGCAAGAAAGCGAATGAACAACTTCTGAGCAGAACCACGTTCTTGATGCCGGTACTAAAGTAATAGCTGCTTTGGTGACACTGCACGATAGTCGTCAGCCGTTCATATCGCACTGCGAGCAGATTCCTGCAATTGGTCCAAAATGCTGGAGCACATGGACTGGAACTCAAATGCGACTTCGCAAAAGCTTCGCATGGTTTCCAGCGCACCAGGAATCAGTGGATACTCGCCCAGCTAATGTTGTCCTCAGCTTCGATGTCGGCGTTGTATCGGAGGAGCTCTTGAGCCACCTGAGCATGGCCTCAACCTGCTGCATATGACAGCGCAGTCCGTCCTTCGTCGTTCTTGGATTCACGGTGAGCGCCACGACGAAGCAACTCGTGAATAATCGTCAAGCAGCCATGGATGACAGGCAGCATGCGACAAAGCAGTCTGTCTGAATCGGTGCCTGGCGTCAACGTCAGCGCCGCCATGGATGAACTCTCGAACCAGCTCAACACAGGAGACAAAGCAGGCAGTGAACGCAGACTGAGACAGACGAGTGCACGCAAAGGTGGCCGAGGCACGTGATTAGCCCGTGGTAGCTTGCTTGTTGCGAGCGCTTCTCGCTCGCTCTTGAAGCTGGCACTCGTGTTTGCTCTAATTGGGAGCTTGAATCACAGAGTTCCAGCTCAACATCTACAACAACTCGCACAGACGCTCCAACCATTTCACTTATCATTCTTCTTAACAACAGCCCTCTCCTTCACACCCACAAGCTCCAGCCTGCTTTCAACAAGCCTTCATCCACCTCCAATCTTCCTTCACTCTCTCGCCTTCAAATCGTCCACCATCGCCGTCGTCTCCTTCGTCTTGACCGACCAGAGCAGCAGCACGCTCGTACGCTTCTTGTACTCCTGATACGCCTTCACGTGGCCCCATCGCTCGTCGCTCTGCTTCTCTAGCAACGGGATCCCCGACACGGTCGTCAGCAGCAGCGTCACGAACAGCGGGCTAAGCGCCGCAAGGCCCTTAAACAACAGACTCGGTAGTCCATGGACCGCAAGCAGGAAAATCCCAATCCACAGCGTGATCTCGCCAAAGTAGTTCGGGTGGCGCGAGTACTTCCAGAGCCCCGAGTGGATGAACTTGCCCTTGTTGCGTTCGTCGCGGCGGAACTGGGTCTTCTGGTGGTCTGCGACCACCTCGATCACATAGCCGACGACCCAGAGTGCCGTGCCAACAATGTCGAGAGCGTGCACACTTGGGCTCTTGCTCGAGTGGATAACGCTCAGCAGCACAGGCAGTGAGGTCAAGAAGACCCAGAGCCCCTGGATGCTCCAGACGGAGAAGAACAGCAGCGGGTTGCTCCGAATGTCCTTGAAGCGCGAGTCCTCGCCCGCGTCGCGGATGCGGCCGTACAGAAAGAGCCCGAGGCGTCCGCACCAGAGCCAGACCATGGCCGTGAGCAAGAAATCGCGCCACACGCGCTCATCAGCGAGCAGCAATGCCAATAGAGACACACTCGCGAAGGTGATGGAGCCTGTGAGGTCGAAGAAGCGCTCGTCGCGCCTGGGGACCGCGTAGAGTAGCGCGACGAGCCACTGGACGCCGACGCACACGCTTGCGTAGAGTCGCAGGTCCGCGGCAAACGACACGGCCGCGGCCGTTGAGACACTGGAGAGTGTCCCGCCAATGTCGTACAGGAAGCTGAGGACGCCCATACTGATCGCTTCTCGCCTTCACTGCGCTGTTCCTAGCTACGTTCTCAAGTGAGTGGCAAGGACCTCGCTCTTCTTGGCGCGAATGAATGAGTCCAACTGGCGCTTGCCCCATTGGCTCGTCTCGTAAGCTCTGTTCTGAGAAAACCGATTTTCACGTGCGGCCGTTGGGCTTTGGTGATCTTCAACAGGCTGGCTCCTCATTGAGAATTCATCTTCCACACAACAATAGACCAGCTAGCTATCCTCAACGATGGGCTTCTTCTCTCACTCCAAGCTCTCCTTCACACTCGCCGCGCTGGCCTCGCTCGCAGCGCAGCCCACAAACGCCGGTGTGCCTGGTGGTTACAGCTCCGCTACGATGATGCCGGATCTCCAGAACCTGCTCGTGAGCGCGCTCAAGACCGAGAAGCTCTATCGGCCGTCCGTCTCGCGTCGCATCTGCGTGAACGACGTCGTGTCCGTGAAGCAGCAGGTCGTCGAGGGCATGAACTACGCGTTCACGGTCGCGGGCTGTGACGTGGCCGAGACGCTGAAACGCCAGCTGCCGGTGGTCACGAAGGCGAATATCGCGAGTCAACTAGGCGCCTGTAGCGCCAAGATGAAGGCGAGTTGCGTGCCCATCAAGGCGATTGTCACGGTCTTCGAGCAGAGCTGGACGAGCACGGTCGAGGTCTCGAGCATCATCGTGCAGTAGTAGGAGCGACGCCACCACCACGAAGAGACAGACGATTGCATGGGATCTAAAGCGCATTAAAAGCGTATCGCAAGAATATGAAAGGCCACCGAGAGCTTGAAGAAGTTGGTCTACGTGTTGCAGATGCCAGGCGTGCCTAGAAGCCCTAGACCAGTGCGCAGAACATTGTCAGAATATAAACAGGGTGTCGAACGAGACAAAGCGAACAAATCTGTTGTGTTGAATGAGATTATAGTAACGTAAACTTTTAGTTTTGTGCACCAAAACGATGCCTAAGTATTCCAACTGTTTAACTAAAACTCGCTTTTGTGTGCTAAAAATTGGACAGTGGAAGTGGAAATGAAAGGCTATCAAGAGCTAACTTTTATTGTTCTGTTTTGATTGAACAGCCACAGGTTCAGATTTTTTAAGTCATGGACAAGTTTCATTCCATTCAGTTTAGTGCAGAAAATTGAACTTGGTTTTAGTATGGTTTAGCACCTGCCAGCCCAGTGAGGCGCACTAACCTAATCACATTGAAAATAGCTCCAAAAATGAATATATATTTTCTCTTGAAGGTAATTTAATAATGAGGCTTTCACACTCAAGTATCGCACCCTGCCAAGTCATCGAGAAGCAGTCCCTGCATCTCGCCACGATGCACACTGTCACTACTACCGTGTACTGCCCTCGTCGTCCTCTCAGCCGACATGAAATGTAGGTCATCTCGAGTGAGCAGCTTGCCTGCCACGTCGACAGTCTTTCGCTTCTTTTCGCCTCTGCGCGGCTGAGAGGGAAGCGTGAGCACCTCATTGACGATAGCGTCTCGATGCTGCAGCCA
>JAADXK010000299.1:0-29552 GCA_023337805.1 Globisporangium barbulae
GCTGTTGTCCTGTGGGCGGCACTCGAAGATCTCGCCCGTGCCCGCCGAGACGTAGTAGATCGTCGGGTCCAGCGGGTCACGTGGCACAAACGGACTGCAGATCTTGGCGCCGCGGCAGCGGATCACGTCGCTCATGGCTTGTGATGATGAGAAGAATATCGCCAGGTGATATCAGACGCAAGAATGTGAATGTTGAGCTGAGCTCTCCGCTCTCGAACGGTCGCGACTCTTGAAGATCCGAGGCGATGAACAACGTCCATAAGTTGATGCAATGCCACGCATGCTCTCAGCGCTGCAGAGCGCATAGGTGAGTGTCAAAATACTCACGCACCATGACACAAGTCTGTGGCTATCATATCGCTTGCACTCGTTCATGGACACCTTCCTCCATTCATATCATACGCTCATGATCCTCATCGTGTGTAGCCATTATGCTGAAAAAGTTATGGCGGCGGTTGGATGTCGCACGAAGGTTGCACGAGCATGGCTTTCCAATCCAGTCAATCAAATCTAAGCAAGCCACATTATTGATCAACGCAAGCCAGCGCAAGAGGAGCGTTTAGGAAGAGCATGGGCGGCAAGAAGAACCCGACGAACCTGGAGCTGGAGAAGCTCGTGGAGAAAGCTGGCGTGACGGTCTCGGTGCTCGCGACGCCCGACCAGGTGGTGTGCGACGACGAGTGGACCGAGGAGCGCGAGCAGCTCGCGCAAGAGCTGCTGCGGAAGGACACGTCGAGCATCCCCGAGTTCTGGCAGCGCAAGTACGAGCACGAGGCTGCGAAGAACTGGGACAAGTTCTACAAGCGCAACACTACCAATTTCTACAAGGACAGGTATGGTATCTCTGTATGTGGGTGCACGTGGTGGTGCTGTCGATATGGCTCACATTCTGTCCTGCTATGCTCGATCTGCGTGTCTGAGCAGGCACTACTTGCACCTGGTGTTCACCGACCTGGATGTCAAACCTGAGGTACTGTCGTATGTCCATTGCTCATGCTGAAGCTTATCAACCGCAATGATGACTTACCCGAATGCGACTGATCTGCGCGTGTGTCTTATGAGTAGGAGGGCGTAACGAAGATGCTGCTGGAGGTCGGCAGTGGCGTGGGCAACGCCGCGCTGCCGCTGCTCGAGGTCACACCGGCGCTCAACATCATCGCGATCGACTTTGCCGACACGGCCATTGCGCTGCTCAAGAAGCAGCCGTTGTACGACCCGGCGCGCGTGGCGGCGTCCGTATGCGACATCACGAACGACCCGCTGCCCGTCGAGGCGTTCGCAAACGGCGGCGTGGACTTTGCGCTGCTGCTCTTCTGTCTCTCGGCGCTGCACCCGGACAATATGCGCGCGGCCGTGAAGAAAGTGGTGGCGTCCATCAAACCCGGCGGCAAGCTCTTCTTCCGCGACTACGGCCGCTACGACCAGGCACAGCTGCGCTTCCGCTCGGGCCACAAGCTCCAAGAGAACTTCTACGTGCGCGGCGACAACACGCGCGCGTACTACTTCACGACCGAGGAGCTGCGCGAGATCATGGAGGAGGCCGGGCTCGTGTGTATTGAGAACGAGTATATCCGCCGCCAGTACGTCAACCGGCTGCAGAGCGTCGTGCGCTTCCGCGTTTGGGTGCACGGCATCTTCCAGAAACCCGAGGACGCGGCGCCAGTGGAAGCCCCAGTCGTAGCAACAAGTAGTGAGGCTATTGTTGAGGCTGAGACTGTTGAGCCTGAGACGAAGGCTCAGGAGTAAGCGAAGTGGCTCTGCGTTGCATGAAGAATACATAGACACCTGAGTAGATTTGTCACTATATGGATGCACCATGCGTTGACTCGTTTCGTCTACTTGTCTCTTTGCGTGAGACCCTCGAGCAGCTGCACAAAGATGTCCTCGTCGATCTCCGTGATCAGCGTTGCATTCGCCTGTTGCAACTTCTGATTCTCTCCATCGTCCGAGGACACTTCTGTCCACACGGACGCACCACGGAACTCGTCGGGCGCCAAATGGACACTGCCTTTCACGGCCCGAGCCGTCTTGACGTACTCTGGGTGCAGTAGGATCGCCACGGCATAGGCGTCGCAGGGCACGAAGCCAAACTCGTTCGCGAACGCCTTGGTGAAGCTCCAGATGCGGCGGATGTACGTGGAGTTCGCGTCCTTTGCGTCCTCCGGAAAGATGCGGTCGAAGGTCGCCCACGGGAGCGCGTGGTCCGTCGACGTCTCGAAGGGTAGCACGAGCACCTTGTCGGCCGAGTCGCTGTGCTGCAGCACGATGTTCGTCGCCTCCGGGTCGCAGCCCACGTTGAACTCTGAGTGCTTGGTCAGGTTGCCCTCGCCGCGCGACGTGCCACCCATAACCACGACCTGCTTGACGTTCTCCATGAAGTCCGGGTCGATCAGCGTCGCGAGCGCCAGGTTCGTGAGCGGCCCGAGTGCGAACACCACGAGCTCGCCTTTGTGCTTGTGTGCGAGGTCCACGAGCGTGTGCACGGCGTCGTTCTTGCGCGCGGCCACCATGAGCGGCAACGATGCGTCTGGAGCGCCCGACATGCCGCCGAGCCCGTCGGGACCGTGTCCGGGCCACCGCTCCTCCGAAACGCTCGCCACGATCGGCTTGGAAGCGCCGCTGTGTACGGACACATCCGTACGCCCGCACGCTTCAAGGATGCTGTTGGCACAGGCACACACACGGACATAGTGTTAGAATAGAAAGAGCACAACTGAGAGCATTGGGCTTAAGCAGTATGCACATACCAGAAGCCGTACGTACTGCGCGATGTTGTGGTTGGCCTGGTGTAGGTCGACGTTGCCGAAGACCGTGGTGACGCCCAGCACGGCGTCGCGCGGGAACGCATGCAGCGCCAGTATGATGGCCACGGCGTCGTCCACGCCCGCGTCCGTGTCGATCACGAAACGCGCGCTCGCGGCAGGCAGTGTCATCACCATCCTCACTCTTTTCTGCGTGGTAATAATGATGGAGAATGAGCTCTTCAAAAAGCGCATTCGATTGTGACAAATGTAACCTCAGAATATGCAACACGTGTCGTTTGTGACATATTCAAAATATTGCAGAGAAGGCGTTAGATAGGGATAATGATAATCGATTGAGTGGCTCGGATGAGTCGAAGAAGGCGGGCGGGATAATGGAGACCTTGCTGTGTCGCTCTTCCTCTCGTCCGCCATCGCCTGCGCGCACATAAATACCTAGGGTTGCTTAATCCTACTTGTCCAGCAAAGCGCGGATCTTGTCAGGCGTCGACGAGTCCTTGACATGCTGGCTCCAGTACTTGACAGCATCCAGAAGCTGCTCTGGCGCCCCACCGAGACACTGTTTATGCTTCCAGCGCGCCAGTTCCTTCAGACAGCGCTTGATCTGATAAAGGAAAGGGGAGAATGGCACAGTTAGTTCACACTAGCTTCCAGATGACGCGCAAAGTCTCCATGTGACGTACTTTGATGTCGGACTTGGAGCAGAAGGCGCCGTCGCGGCTGACATGGTCGTAGAGCAGAATCGCCCCCGTCATCACGCGCAGGTGGTGAAGCACGACTCGCGGGTCCTTGGATCTGAGCGAGGATTGCAGGCAGCAACACTATGAGATTCGTCACGTCATAGCCAGAGAAGACTAATGTCGCTTGATGTCCTAACGACTCACTTGAAGGTCGAGATCGACGCGTGGTAGTAGTTGGCAATCTGCGCGATGATCGGCACGGCGTTCGGATCTTTCCCACGCGAGCACTCGGTCGCTCGCACGAGCACCTTGAGCATTGGACAGTGCTCGGCGACAAAGAACGACAGCGCGTCCAGTGGTGCGTCTGTAAATCTAGAGGTCACGGTATCAGCATTAAGGATACGGCACGGATTAGCTTTAGCGTGAGCGGTATCACTCCTGTGCTCAAGAGGACTGTGTTCTCACCGTTCCAGCTGGTTCGAGGTCGCATTCACCGCCACCATCCTTCGAAAGTAGCTCAGGTCGTTCTGGATTTCAGGCTTCGATGACTGAATGAAGACAAAGAGCATACATAGCATGCGTAGGTAAAACTCGTCAGCCTCAAAGATGTAGTCAGCAATCAAGTCGAACAAACTGACCTTGATCTTGTCGAAGCACACGGCAAACTCGAGCAGGTTCGCGAGCTTTTCCATCGTCGGAGCCATGATCTTGCGCGTTTCTGCAACATCATTAGCACAGCAGCAACACTTGAATGAGTTCTTGAAGACCTTGTTGATAGCACTATATGCCAGTACTTGGACAGCACAGCATTGCCTACCGTACCTTTCCTGCTGGAGAGCTGGAGAAGGTCATAAAAGCTGCTTTCTGCAAGTCAATCAGTGTCAGATGAGTGACTTCTCTCTATCACCGATGTCATCTCGTTCTCATGGCTGACGTACCAACTTCGAGTGACACGTCGTACGCGACTCGGAGCGCATCGACATTCGGTGCGAGCGCTGAGAGAAGTTCTCGTTTGAACTCGTGGTCGTGCGGATTCTGGAGTGACTAGCAATCGCGAATACAGAATGGCATTGCATTGACAGAATGATGCGTTGTTAGTTCAAGCCACAGCCAGCCAGTCAGTGGCTAATCCAAAAACCAGTCGCGACCAACCTTTTGGATGAGCGGCAGGCAGCTCTGGTAGTTTTGCGTCGCGTGCAGCGCGTTGCGGCACTTGTCGACGATCTCGTCCGGGCCCACGAGTAGCACTTCGTGCGAGTCCTGAGCCGCATAGTCGGCTATGGTTGGACGAGATCAATCTGTTAGACAAGCGAAAGTCTTTTGTGGGGCAATAGATAGTCATTAGCGCACCTACCTGCGAGGTGCTTGTCGCTGCTGCGAAGGTGGAAGCTGAAGATTGGAGGCATCCTGGTGCGGGTGAATACGTTCTGAGCTTATTCACTACGCAACAGCGTCGACCAGAGGATGGCAGCTAGGTGGGAATTGCCGATTGCAAGCGGCGATCAAGACGTCGTCCTTGAAGCTGTGAATGGTGGCGTGGCAGAAGAGGCTTGGCCGATGGTGCCATTCCGCGAGGTCGTCGTTACGCAGTAGCGAGAACTAGGTGCCACCTATTAATATGGGAGGAGAACAAAGACGTGCGACACTGGAGTGGCCAAAGGTTCCGAAAGCTGTGATGGTGGCTGGATCTTGAAAAGCAGCGCTCGTGTTTACGCCCAAGAAAGAGCAAAGCATGCATTCGCGTGAATCAGGAGGTGCGGTGAGATTTCCGATGCAGACTGGTGGCGCGAGACTTGTAGGATTCGCGTCCTCGACGCGCTTTCCGATTAGAGTTCGCCGAGCGTTCCGTGGGCTCGTTCTACTGCATGCTTCCGTTAGTCACCAACCAGGTCCTATCTCAACAGCTGCATCCCATCCATCATGCTTCAAAGCTCCAAGCAAGGATCACGATCTTGCTTGGCGCCTTACTGGATCTCAGCAGTTTCACTGACTGATGTTGAGGAGATCTTAATATACTCGGAGCCCTCGACCATCCAACATTGTGATCCGGTAGATCGTAACGATTTCTCGCTTGGGACTAGAATAGGCTTGAGGACCAAGGGGTTTTGACGCTCGCTCTCTATCTGATCTCCCTGTTCTCTGTGTCTTTTGTATCAACCAACTCCAGTGTCTCGGAGGCGATGGCTGAGCTGCCAAGCGCTGGTCATGGCCGCCACGAAGCAGATCTTTAACGACCTGAACCTCGTCCTCCGCCTGAACCAACACATCGAGGACATCGCCGGCAGCGACGAGGCCACGGCGGTGCTGCTGACCAAGCAGACGTCCTTCAAAGTACTCACGGAACTCGATGCGATCCAGAACCCAGACGCACGTGAGGACGCGCAGTTCGACCACCAGCGCGCCAGTTTCCACTCGGAGACAGCCAACGATGAGCCACCGCACCTACCGTTCCACCTGCAGGGCGACCAGGAATTCAACAAGGCGAGCGCGATCGCCGAGCGCCGCGCGTTGCAGCGCTCTGAGTCCATCCAAAGCAAGGTTCAGTTCCTCTGGGACATCGCGAGAGGCAAGAAGGCCGAAGTCTCGCGCACTGCAAGCCTCAACAAGCTCATGGGCAAGGCGAATACGAATATGAGTCTGGCCCTGAACGTGATCGAGGAGAGAGACTACATGGACATGATGCTGCTCATCTTCAAAGTGTTGCGTGATGACTTCGTACTCGACTTGGCGCAACTCCAGGTCCATTGCGACTGGGAGGTGGACAGCCACCACGGCAACTCGCTGGGCTTCGACCAGTTCTTCTCCGCGGTCTTTGAGCTCGTGGACTTGTGGACGTGCGACATCCTCGAAGCCACGTACGTGCGCTTCCTCGAGCTGCTCGCTCGCCGCATCACGTTGCGCGTCGTGATCTTCCTGGACGACATGAAGCTCAAACTCGCGCTCTCGGACAACTTTGACGACGCCGTGGTCGTCAAGGCCATCCCGCTGAGCACGATCCAGAAGTTCGCGTCTGTGGCCAAAGTCGTCGAGAAGAAGGGCGTGCGCACGGTGGGCGACTTGGCGAACGCGGATCCACAGATGATTGAGAAGGAACGACGCGAGTACGTCGAGCGCAACAACTTCTCCAAGGAGAAGATCGGCGTCAAGCTTCAGCACCTGCTCGACTCATTCCAGATGCTCTCGGAGCAGTTTAACCCGGGCAACAGTGACACGTACACGCTGGAGGACATGAGGCTCGTGCGACATCATCACCACCATCCTGTGGGAGATCCGGGTGCTTCTGGTGGTGGTAGTGAGGATCCAGGCAAAGGTGGTCAAGCAAACCGCCAGGCGGGTTCATTAGTTGCTGCTAGTAGTGGGATGCCAGACTTGTACTCACCAGGGACGCATGCCAATGGTACTTCATCGTCATCCATACCAGGTTCCAACTCAGGGTCCAACCCAGACCCAAATCCACAGTCGTCGTCAGGATTTCTGAACCGCGGCAACACGCGGCGGCTGAGCATCCACGACCTGAGCCAGGCCGAGTCAGGACTCATCAACTCACTCCGATCCGCATTCATTCTCGAGAGGCGCATCTCGATCAACCGCAAGCACGACGTGGCGGCCGTGCGCGAGGAGCTCGAGAAGTTTGGTGTGGACCCGAAGAGTCTTTCGGACCCCGAGGTCATGGAGAAGTACGGCGGCTTGTACGAGATGTTTGTGCTGCGCGACGGCGAGAGCATCAAGACGCTCGCGCAAACTATGCTGACGCAGATCAAGCTCGAACTGCAGGCCCACGGGGTCGTCGTGGACGACGAGGACGCCGAGTCCGCCTACGACGGCTTCTACGGCTCCGTGGTGGCCAGCAACGGCCACACGATCGTCAAGGACGCGCAGAACTGGGTCGACGAGACCGTCAAGACCCAGGGTGGTGCGGTGCCCTACATTAAGGCCGACTACCACGAGCTCAAGCCGCTGAGTCAAGTGACGCTCATCGGTTCGCAGCCTGGCGACGAGGAGTTCGTGTCGCTGCTGTCGAATGACGACGAAGAAGAGGACGGGCAAATGGATCTAGAGGATTCAAAGCCGAAAAACGCGTTGCCTGTCCAACGCAAGTCGAGTCAGGCGCGTATCAAGCAGTTTGCGCCGCCACCGATTCAGACCAGCTCTAGCTGCTCCTCTGTCTCTACTGATCATAGTCAGGATCAGCCCAAGCATAAGGCGGAGAGACCAGCGCCAATACCCCCGTCATCTTCGTCTTCTGCTGCTAGTCCACGAAGACGCAGCGGTCCGCGCGTTGATTCGAAAACCCACGATCCTCCCAAGGACAATAGCAACAAGCGCAAGAAAAGCAAGGAAGATGCCCATAGCAAGCATCAGACGCATTCACCCGCGGCTTCAGGTTCACAAGGCCGATGGAAAAGTCGACCGACACCTGAACCAGTACCTGTTGATCAGCCTCTATCAGTAGAGAGCAGTGGTGAGGAGCTGAACGTGCCATCGAGCGAGCCTGTCGAGCCATTAGACAACACTAAGTCAGACGGTCACAACAATGAGACAAACGTCCTTGTGCCAGTCGTACTGGTAGATGTGCGTCCATCCGAGGAGGACCATAGCGTCCCCCGCACAAGGCCATCCCTGTCGCTCAAGACCATGAAGTCCAAGTCGAACCTCACGGTGGACACTTTGCTCAGCGATCTCAAAGGCAGCGACACGACGAACAACGACATGGATCGCGAGGCGCAAGGCGTCGAGTTTGGCTACGATGACGAGCCTCCACCAGTAGTTGAGCCCGAGCCCGTTCAGCAGGACACGTACGTCTCTATCTGTATGAGCGTAGCCTTTGAGCCACAAGTGTCTAACAGTGTTGGACGCCTTGTAATCTGACTGACAGCGTTGTGGAGCTCGTGCCAAAGATCCCGAAGATCGTCATCGGCACTGGCGCCGACGGCGCCAACATGCCTGTGGCGGCGCGCTACATCCAGCTACTCGGACTGGGGACCGTCCTGACTGCCGGTGACGAGGACGGACTCTACCAGCTGCTCCAGTCGGATGAAGGGAAGGACGTCGATCTGGTACGCTGTCTGCTTCTATCATCCTCTCATCCTCATCACCATTAAGCAAGCCTTATCAACTGGTCCTCTTGACTTGGTAATCCCAGGTCTGCTTTGACATTGGTGGCCAGCTGGACGTCGCCGTCGAGAAGCTCGACCGTTTGCAATCCCAAGTTGGCAAGCGTGTGATCGTTCTCGGAGGCGACGTGAAGGACCCGGAGAGGACTAAAGCCGTCGCTGACGAGTGTCTCGCGCTCGGAGCCATCTATTTCGCAGCTCTACCGATCGATTTCCCCACTTTGCGCACTGAGATTCTCGCGTTCTTTGAGAACTCGACGCAGCCGTTCATCCTGAGGCAGCGCAAGGCCACGGCCAGCAGTAGCGGAGCTGCGGCCGCCACGTTCAAGATGGCGAGCCGCTCTATCGGCGCTGCGAGTCTCTTCGGGCTGCATGACATGGGCCGCAAGCTCTCCACGCCGCTGTCCTACGCCAACATCGCCAAGTCGCCCAAGCGCAAGCCCACGAACCCAGGAGCAGGCTCACTTCTGTCGCAGCCTCCGAGTACGCCCACTGCCTCCGTCGTCACCGGTGGCTCGCCACGCGCAGCACATGGCCACCTGCCGTCGCTCGTGAAGGAGGTCACAAGCCTCATTCACCTCAAGGCGCTGGACGATATCCGCGCGTCTGAGGCCACGCCGACGCTCATCCCGACGTCGCCACGGTCGCTCAAGTCCTACAAGAAGCTGTCGCCGCGGCTCTCGGTCGCGCTCAAGAAGATGATGCGATAGTTAGTGGGTCTTGTAGAAGTGGAATCTAATATTTATTAAGCAATTTCACACCAGTGGCGGAATCATCAGTCTCTAGCCGGTATTGTGCTTGATCTTGAGCGGCTTGTCCCCGTAGATGCGCTGGAGGAGCCCGAGCGCGATGTCCACCACGTTGAGGTGGAAGAGCATCGTGAAGTGGTCGAGCCAGTAGCGGTAGTTGCCCCAGAGCTGCATTAGTGTGGAGCTGCCGCTAGTCCCGTCGCCATTGAGGCCGTTGTTGTTCGCATAGAAAGACGAGTGGCCCTCCACGGCGTACTTGCCCATGACGGAGAAGCGGTCTCGTGTGGAGCCGCCCAGGTCTTTGTTCAACGACCGAATCATGTTGTTCGTGCGGAAGACGAAGAGCATGTCGCGCGGCAGCTGCTCGAGAAAGTCCGTCACCTAATGAGAGCGAGCGAACGCACCACAGTCAGTCAATCATTCCTCAACATCATCAATTCCTCACCAGTCATCTCAAAAGATACCATACAAGACTTACATTAGAAAACTGGAGCTTCTTCATGTCGGCGAGCAGCTCCTCGCGCTCCTTCCCGGTCATGGACGTGGCCAGCGGACTCGAGCTCGTGATCGTGCGGTACGTGAAGAGCAGCGGCAGATACTTCGCGAACTCGCCCACGTTCAGACGCCGTCCGCAGTCGTCCAGCAGCTTCGTGTCGCGCAGCAGCATGGCGCGCCACAGGTCGCAGTACGTCTTGCGGAAGTCCTCCTCCAGTTCTCTATAGAGTCCGTGGTCGAGCAGCACGAGCTGCTCCTTGTGCTTGGCCTGCGGATCCGGATTCTTGCGCACGAAGATGTTGCCCGGGTGCGGATCGCAATGCACGAAGCCGTGGATAAACACCATTTCGCTGAACACTTCACACAGAATGCGCGCGACGTGCGACGGCGCGAGCCCGAGCTTCTCGATCTCATCGACCTGCGAGATCTTGGGTGCCGCGATGAACTCCATCGTAAGCACGCGCGCGGAGCTGAGTTCGTCGTAGACCACGGGCACGTGCACGTTCTCGTTGCGCGCGAGCAGCGTCGCGATGCGCCGGCTGTTGCGCTTCTCGTTTTCAAAATCGAGCTCCGACTTTAGCGCGGCCTCGAACTCCGGGAAGAGCCACTGCACCTGCACGTCCGGGAAGAAATACTCGGTGAGCTGTGCCGCCCACTTCATCACGCGGATGTCGGCACCCATCTGCATCGGCAGCTGCGGGTACTGCACCTTCACGGCCACCGTGCATCCCTGCATGTTCACTGCACGGTGCACCTGTGCGAGCGAGGCCGCGGCGATCGGTGTCTCGTCGAACTCGCGGAAGAGCTCCTGCCAGGGCTTCTTCAGCTCGCTCTCGATCATCTTCATGGCTTCCGCAAAGCTCACGGGCCGCGCGCGGTCCTGCAGCGCCGCCATCGTGTCGACGATCTGCCTGGGCAGTCCGTGGTTCATCGTTGCAATTTGCTGGCCGAATTTGGTGTAGATGCCGCCGTTGGCCAGGCAGAGCGAGAGGATGCGCTGCGCGATACGCAAGTTGAGCTCCTCGAGCTTGGGGCGGTACTCGGGCGACTCGCGCGGTGTTCCCTTCAGGTTCTTGCGGTAATCGATTACAGACTCGGCACCAGTTCGCACCACGCGCGCCGAGCGCGACAGGATGTTTCTGATACAGACAAACACACACAACGCACACAGCAACGGTCAGACAGCGAGAAGACAGAGAGCCTGGGTTGTGTGGCTGCTGGCTACTCACGCGTTCGTTTGGTCCACCGCGTAGACGAATCCGGAAAGCACAGCCACGGACGTGAGCGCTCGGACTGCGCGGCGGCCTGCGATAGAGGACGTCATTGTGAGTGGCGGTGTCTGTGGGCTGCGGTGATGTGCGCTGGTGGTGAATGCCGAAGTGAGCTGCTGGAACGCTGACGAGGTATGATTGATGACTCTCCCAACGTAACATCATTCTTGCTAATTAGCATTCATTCAGGACGAGCCGTTCGAATTCGGCGGTTTTTGTTGAGTCAAGCTCACCTTATATCATGCATTGCGGCATACTTTGATTAATATAAAGGTGTGATTTACATAGATAAAGTATGTTGCGACGAAACAAAGGTAAAGATATTGATAGGTCATTGAACCCTCAAACGATCGTCAGTAAAAGAGATGCAATGACGCTCGCGCGGGGTAATAATCACGTGCAAGCAGTGGCAAGAGCGTGATCTTGAGATGGAGTGGCTCTTTGGCAGCGGAGGCGCCGCGAAGGAGGCCGCCAAGCTCGACGCGAAGCTCTCGGCGTCCACTGCCCAGGGCCGCAGCGCACCGGCAAGGGGGGATGACTCGCTGGCCAAGAAGCGCGGCAACGAGCACTTCAAGCGCCGCGAATTCGACGCTGCGGCGCGCGAGTACTCGCTCGGCATCGACGCGCAGCCTACGGCGACGCTCTTTAGCAACCGATCAGTAAGTGTAGCTGCTCGTATATGGCGAGTGATCTGTGCATCGTCACTGTGCTAACGTGTGCATGGACTGGATGGTTCCGTAGGCCGCGTACTGCGCGCTTGGACGCTTCGATGCCGCGCTGAAGGACGCGGACGCCGCGATCGCGCTCGATCCGACGTGGGCCAAAACGTACTCACGCAAGGGCAAGGCCCACTACGGCCAGCAGAATTACAAGAAGGCGGCAGACGCCTACGCAAAGGGACTGGAGATCTGTCTCAAAGGCGCTGTGGGCGAGGCGCAGCAGCGCGACGCTGAGCTCGAGTCCGTTGCGTTTAGATGATTGAAAATGGGATCCTAGCAATTCTTCGCTGTGCTATGGCTAACATAGTGGCTTATTGCGATATGGTGTACTGTTAGAGCCCTGAAGCGACAGACCGACAGCCAGGCGGAGGCGTACATTCGGCTCATGGAAGAGAACAGCCAGCTCAAGGTGCGAGTTGCTTCTCTTTTGCATGAGCTTCACGATGAGATGCTGACTGATTAGGGGAGTTTGCCAATCGTTTGTGGGCTTTCGTAGCGACAAATCGAGGACTACCAGCTCATGTTTGGCGACTGGACAAAGAAGCAGATGTAGCAGATGCATCAAGCCAATTGGAGAAGACCAGTGTGTATCATCAACACGACGCTTCTCATGAGCAATCCTATGGTCATTTATATGTCCTCTGCTGCTGTTGTTGGTATTTGTTGTGCTTCCCCATGAGCTGCTGCGTTAGCTGGCGCTGCTTCTTTTTGTTCTCGCGCTGCTGCTCGTCTCGCTCGCGATAGAACTCGGGGTCGGGGACGCCGCTCGACCAGACGTGGCGGCTGAGGTGCAGTTTGTCCACGCGGACGTCCGGTGTCTCCCACGCATGGACGCTCTGGCTCTGCGTCTGCACTTGCACGACGCTCTTGCGCACCAATTTCGAGATCCGAGCGAGCTGATCTGCTGTTATGAGCGCATCGCTTGCTGATGTGTGTGCTGTGTGAGTTGAAGACTCGAGCACGAGCTTCACCTTCTTCCCGAGCTGGATGAGGAGATCGCGACACTGACGACAGCGCTCCATACCTGCCTTGCGATGCACTTCAGAGGTGTGGTATCCATCGATAACTTGTGAGGTCGCAAGAGCCGTGATGCGCGCATTGCAACTCTTGATGGTGAGTGAGAGTATATCGACGAACTTCGTTGTGAACGCAGCTTTCGTGTTGTCACTGGAGCTGCTGATGTTAAAGGAAAGCACCAGCGCCTCTAGCTTTGCCAATAGAGAGCTTGCAATGCTATCAGGAAGGCCAGATATCGGTGCCGATGATGATGATGACGACGCTTTCTTCGCATCACGCTCGTATTCAGCCAGAGTGTCGGTCTCTTGTGTGTCGTGATCGTCTTCATACGAATCCACGTCTTGCTGGCTCTGAGGCGGAAGCTGCTGTGCGCGGAGATAATGGACCAAGGTACCAGGTACAGACAGCGGAGGAGAAGGAGGATCATTGCAGAAGCAGACTTGGCATCGCGTGAGAATGGCTCGCAGCTCCCTCTCCTCGATGCAAAGCAGCGACAACGGGTCGAAGAAAGCAAACGACGTTGAGTCTTCTTCTGGAAAGAGAATTTCGAGTGGGACTGATGCTGAAAAGACTTGCGAAGAACTCTGTTTTAGGTCGAGATCGTCGCTCGTGCACTTCACAACCAGCTCTCGAGTGTCCACGCTTGCTGTGAACTGAAAGTTGAAGCTGCTCGTTGTCTGCGCTTCAGCTTTGGGAGTGGGCTGCTCAACAGCTTCTGTATCTGAATCGCTGTCCATCGCATCTCTTTCTGGTGTCAGTGCCTCTTGGTCCAATGGTACAAAACTGCTTTCACGTGGTCGAACCATGATGCTTCGCAAAATCGTCAGAGACACTGAGTCGTCGTCCTCGAGAAACTCCAGAACCCATCGGAAGATCTTGTAGTCGAGCTGCGAAAGAGACATGGGGCCTCGTACGGTCTCATCATTGGCATGCTCACCGCCATCTTCAGGGTCGTACTCGTTGGTAATGAGAGCCGCCTCGAGTTTTTTCCTCGTGACTTGTTCTCCGGCTGCTTCATTCTCAATCTGGGCAAGGAACTGGGCGATTCCTCCGTCAGCACCAGCAGATGTGCTGGGGATAGCTGAATCATCTACCAACGATGCGTCCGCTCTAGAAAAGCGCTCATGGCTGCACGATGAAAGCTCTGCTCGTCCTTCGAGCAGGACCACCCTGCTGACTGCTTCGTATGCCGTGCCTCCTTTCAAACCTGTGGAAGGCTCTTGAGTGAGAGAAAGCGCTAAGGCTGACCTGCACTGCTCCTGCGCATCGATCTCCGGAGCGATCTCAATCGCACAGACGTGTTGCAGTGGATCAAACGCTGGTGGTGGATATGTTAATGAAGTGCTTGTCGTCGTGTTGTTCTCTGCATCCGTGACTGGGACAAAGTAGAACACGTTGAGGTGCTTCTTGTCTCCGTCATTCTCTTCAAGCTGGACGACTGGATCGTGTGTACACAGTCGAAAGTCCTGGAGGAAGACTCGGAAGAAGACATTGGACGTCAGTGAGCAGCTCTGGTTGCTCAGCAATGTCTCTCCATCCGCCTCGGGATCCTTTCTCCACTGCCCCAGATCCTGAAAGTGCAGCTGCCACGTCGGTAAAAACTGCTCAGCGCCCAGGCATTCATTGCAATGGCAGGGCTTTGGTACGCCGCCCTGTTCTGGTGGTGCGCCGCTGGGAATGCGGTGGTTCTGGAGGAGCTTCTGCCGCTTGCGCCACTGTTTGAATGCGCCTTTGACGGAATCAGGCACTGTGAGCGCGTAGAGCACCAGCATTTGCTGGCTTTTGGTCTTTTTGGTCTTCTTCTTGATCTTGCCTGCGTCAAACACGGTCGTACGCACGTTTAGTGCTGGGTCTTCTATTGAGGGTCGTGTGATCCGCACGCCCGTCACACTGCGTACGATGCGCTGCTGATTGAACGGACTCCCGTGAGCGAGCGCTGCTAAGAGCGCGATCGTGCTGTGTGCCGTCTCTCTCCTGTACAGAAAGCGCTTCACCAGCACCGAGAGCTTCGCTGGGAGCTCCCTGTTTGTTCTTCGTCGTTGGACTGGCGATGGTGACACTGGCGTATCATTATCTCCAATGTAATGCGACGCGAGTGACCGGCCGAGGATCCGCTGCGCCTGCGGGAACTTGAGCGCCAGCAGCGTGAGCGACTGCAGAACAGACTGCTGGTTGCACGCAGCCGCAGCGTCGGAGAGCAGGTCGTCGCAGAGCTCGTCCAGCGTCTGCTGCAGTTCCGCTTCCATCCTCTAACACGTCTCCTTGCGTTGCGCACGTTGAAGCTGCAACGATTATAACGTGGGCCACTTTATCTGGGGCTGTCTCCTAACAATACATTGCGTGGCCTACTTTATACGAGTCTGATTTTTTGGCTGCATGGGGTGTTTGTGAAGCCCATGCGCTGACTGCGGCGTGTCACTGGCCCCAGGTTGCTTTCCTGAAGGGAACCACCTGGTAAGATTCCCCCCAGCTGCCGCCGCTCGATTGAAGCGCTCATTCCTCAACAAGCCACCACCAGCACGAGAACACACCACCTCACACCACCATCGCAATGGCCAAGCTCAGCATCAAGAACGTCGACCTCAAGGGCAAGCGCGTGCTCATGCGCGTGGACTTCAACGTCCCGTTCGCCAACGGCGCGATCTCCAACCCGCAGCGCATCGACGCGGCGCTGCCGACGATCCAGTACGCGCTCGACCAGGGCGCCAAGTCGGTCGTTCTCATGTCCCACTTGGGTCGCCCGGACGGCAGCGTCGTGGCCAAGTACTCGCTCGCGCCAGTCGCTATCGCACTTGAGGAGAAGATCAGCCGCCCCGTGACGTTCCTGCACGACTGCGTGGGGGCAGAAGTCGAAGCCGCGACCGCCAACCCGGCGGACGGCTCTGTGTTCCTGCTCGAGAACCTGCGCTTCCACGTCGAGGAGGAAGGCAAGGGCAAGGACGCCGCCGGCAACAAGGTGGTTGCGTCCAAGGAAGACGTGCAGAAATTCCGCGCGAGCCTGAGCAAGCTGGGCGACGTGTACGTGAACGACGCGTTCGGCACGGCGCACCGCGCGCACAGCTCCATGGTCGGCGTGGACCTACCGATCAAGGCTGCGGGCTTTTTGCTTGACAAGGAGCTCGTGTACTTTGCCAAAGCGCTCGAGTCTCCGGAGCGCCCGTTCGTGTCGATCCTCGGTGGCGCCAAGGTCGCGGACAAGATCCAGCTCATCATGAACATGCTCGACAAAGTGGACGAGATGGTCATCGGTGGCGGCATGGCGTTCACGTTCAAGAAGGTGATCAACAAGATGGAGATCGGCAGCTCGCTATACGACGAGGAGGGCGCCAAGATTGTTGAGGCGATCGTGGAGAAGGCCAAGGCCAAGAACGTGACGCTGCACCTGCCGACGGACTTTGTCATCGCTGACAAGTTCGCGGCCGACGCGAACACCAAGGTCGTGACCCAGGAAGAGGGCATCCCGGCTGGCTGGCTGGGCCTGGACGTCGGTCCAAAGTCCCAGGACGCCTTCGCCACCGCGATTCTCAAGGCCAAGACTGTCGTGTGGAACGGTCCGATGGGCGTCTTCGAGTTTGATGCATTTGGTACGTTTCTATATGTGTCGTTGTGGTCATTCAGTGTGTGACGCTTGTACTGACTTGTCGATTCCTTCTCTTCTAATGACAGCGAACGGCACCAAGACCGTCATGGATGCTGTCGTGAAGGCCACGACCACGGGTGCCACCACGATCATCGGCGGCGGTGACACCGCCACGTGCTGTGTCAAGTTCGACACGGAGGACAAGGTGAGCCACGTGAGCACGGGCGGCGGCGCCAGTCTCGAGCTGCTTGAGGGCAAGGTGTTGCCGGGCGTCGACGCGCTCTCGCCTGCGTAAGCCGATCGGATCGTAGCTGGTGATGAAGCTATGCTCGCTGCCAGCCCCTGCGTTGTATCCGTTTGTTCAGGCCAAAGCAACCACACAGTCTAATAAATAATTCAGCAAGTCAACGTGAAAAGCGCACACACAATCCACAGCTGAGAGCTCTTTGCGTGTAATGTGCTGTCTCCATACCAAATCGCATCAAGACAATAACAAGCCATGCGAAACACAATCGGATGTGCAACAAGCTATCCATTCATTCATATATCCAATACAATGATCGCATCGCAGTCTTCTCGGCTCACTTGGAGCAGCAGCAGACGCATCATTCATTCGTACTTACACCTCCGTCGCCGAGTAGGAGCTCGAGTAGCCAATCTGGTCGAAGCCCGTCATCGCGCTATAATTAGTGTACTGCTGCTGGGACTCGGCAAAGTCGCGCTCGACCTTGGTGCTGTTCCAGTCCTCCATCTCGCGCTTGTAGCGCGCGCGGTCGATGCGTTCCTTCTCGACAAACGGCGCCTTCTGCTCGTCCGTGGCCTTCGACCACGCTTCACCGAGCTGCTTGGAGATCTCCGTGTTCTTCATGTCCTGGTGCTCGGCCTTGATGCGCGGCCGCATGACTTGACTGTAGAAGAGGAACGCCGACGAAGCGCGCTTGGGCGCGTCCGGGTGCTTCTTCGCGCGCTTGTTGGGCACGCGCAGCGGGCCATCGTACGAGGCCATCTCCTCCTCGTAGCGCTGCTTGTCGGACTCAGCGGCAGCTTTCCACGGCTGCTTGTCCTCATCGGTCATCTTGGCCCAGGCGTCGGCGATCGCGCGCATGACGTCCGTGACCTTGGAGTTGTCAGGCATCGTAGCCTTGATCTCCTCGCGCTTGTCCATGGAGAAGAGGATGTAGGGCGACTTGCCGCGCTTGGGCGCGCCCGGTGCCTTCTTCTGCAGGCGCTTGCGCTTCTTGCCGTCCTTGGTGAGCGGCACCCATGCGGAGCCTTCGGACGCGGCGGCGAGTGGCTCCATCTTGCTTGCTGCTATTCAGGCGCTCACCTTGCTTTTCTATGCTATACTCAAATCGAAGCAAATCGAAGAATGAGGGATAATGTATGCTATACAAAAACGCTGTGGGCGAGTGGCTGGCGTTTCTTTTCGTAAAGCTTCTCTCCACAAAGAAAAAAGCAAGTCACTCCTCCTGAAATTTGTTTTTGTAATACAAAGGTTTGAAAATTGAAGAGGGGCGACGTACTCATCCAATCAACAACGAGTATTTGAAATTTTGAGAGCCAATCAATGCTGAGAATTTGAACCGAATCTCAACAAATCAAAAAATGCGCGCCAAACGATCATACATAGACCGTCACGCCATGAAGTCTGAGCAGCTCCAGCGCATGCTACACAACAAGATACACACACACGGCTGGTAGCTGCAGGCCATAGAGACACCTTCACACACCAGCCTCTATCTCTTTTCGTCGCTCGAACTTGCGTGGTCTGGCTCCACCCATAACGGAATCCAACAAAGCTACACTTCTCTTTTTAGAATCAAAATGCTATATCGTAGGTTTCTTTTCATATTGGTTGAAAAATCGCGCCATTTTCCACCAATCACAAAGTATTTGCTGGAGCCGCGATCCCGCATTTTCATCACCAGCAACAGCAGACAGACAGACAGGAGACGTGAGCGAAGATGGCGAAGCACCACCCGGACCTGGTGATGTGCCGCAAGCAGCCGGGCGTGGCGATCGGCCGCCTGTGCGAGAAGGACGACGGCAAGTGCGTCATCTGTGACTCGTACGTGCGTCCGTGCACGCTCGTGCACATCTGCGAGGAGTGCAACTACGGCTCGTATGAGGGCCGCTGCGTCATCTGCGGCGGCCCGGGTATCTCGGACGCCTACTACTGCCGCGAGTGCACACAGCTGGAGAAGGACCGCGACGGCTGCCCCAAGATCGTGAACCTTGGTAGCTCCAAGACCGACTTGTTCTACGAGCGGAAGAAGTACGGATTCAAGAAGCGATGAACGCCGTAACCACACGATGCAGAGCGCGAGAGGACACAGCACAATGACACGAAGAGAGCTGCTCACACGGTCCTCTAAGAAGAAGCTCAGGTAGGAGAGTGAGAGTGCTTTCTGCGTGTGCGATTACTAATTAACCACTTCTTTAGACACATTCTTTATGGCTCTTTGCTTTGCTTTTGTGTTCCTCGTTTGCATGACATTGCAGCTCGCATCCGTCCGTCGAGGCAAAGCTGGGCTTGTATCCGCAGACTTGATGCGTGTGGATGCGTTCTTCAGGAACCGGGTCCCTGTGTGTCCACAATCTAGGACACGAGTCATGGACGTGAAAAGATTCGATAGCTCTTCGCCAGTCGCGTGCTCGGTGGCTCGTGGAAGACGCCAGAGTACGTTGCGGCGCCAAAGTAGAAGGATATGCTGACAACGCGCAAGCACGCCTACCGGCATCTACTACGGTGGATGCCATGCGTTCTTCTTGCGCGTAGCTATCGTTCTCTGGTATTTATTTACTTGTTAGGTAAATCCACTTACAGGCTGAGGTAGGTGCGATGGCATCCCGCGCTTGCTTAGCAGTGGATTGCGCACTTCATGGTAACTACTTGTGCTAACTTTGCGTTGTGGTTGCTCGTAGGACGTATTCATCAGCGTCCCTAAGCAAATCAAATAGCTACAGGCACTGAATCAACAAGGCGGATGTTGCATGTTGTTTTCTCTATTGGCTGTGGCTTCCATGCAGTACTTGCTACTGAGCAAATTTCATCTCTATCTAGTGCTCTGCCACTCGTAGGTTCTAGTGCTTGCAGCCGCCGGTGATTTTGAGGCACTTAGTGGACTCAAAGATGCTGAAGAGGTTCGTCATGATGGACCAGACGAGCGCGAAGCAGCAGTAGAAGATTGTGATAGCGCCCATGAGTTTGCTCGAGCCGCCGTTGCGCTTGAGCTGCTGCGTCTGCGCCTTCTGCGTCGGCAGCAGCGGCAAGAACGCCAATGCCAGCAACTTCGCTGCGTACGAGATCATGATCGTGATGGTCACATCGCGGCGCACGGCGTGCGTGTCGTTGAGGATGTCGTCGTTGTAGACGTGAAAGGCCGAGTTGACGTTCTTGGTGATGGTCTTGGAGAACGGGTCCGAGAGGTTGTTGACTGTGGTCATGAGACCGTAGATCGCGCCCTCGTTGCCCTCACCCGCGAGCTCCACGACCACGAAGGACGCGATGATGAAGCTGATGTACGACGGCACGTTCTCGACGATCGGCAGGCCGAGCC
This sequence comes from Globisporangium barbulae, assembly GCA_023337805.1. NCBI lineage: Eukaryota > Oomycota > Peronosporomycetes > Pythiales > Pythiaceae > Globisporangium > Globisporangium barbulae. The sequence continues at coordinate 19,948 of JAADXK010000299.1, forward strand.
AGAACCACTGGTTGCGCACGACGTCCCACGTCGTGAGCATCGTGCACCAGACGTCAATGAAGATCACAGCCACGCCCGTGATGGCCACCATGAAGCGCCAGTTCCAGAAGAGCCCGTACTTGCCCGTAAGCACGAGCGTGATGACCGACACGACGCTGCCGACGATGCTGCTCACGTTGTTCGAGAGCGTCGTGGCGCGCACCCAGTAGCTCGTGATCGGGTCGAGTGCCACGTAGCTGAAGTTGGCGAAGATGCCCGAGAAGAACGTGTAGGCGACCACCTGGTAGACCGCGCGCGACTGGATGGCTTCCCACAAGTTGCGCATGTACTGCGAAAACACGGGCGCCTGCGTCTTCTTCTCACTGATGAAGAACCACGTGAGCGGGATCACCGGCAGCGTACAGATGCCCAGGATGAGCATGACCGTCGGGAAGCTGATGCCGTAGCTAAAGTCGCCGCCGTAGTCCTCCGAGTTGAGGCCAAAGCCGAGGATCACGTTCGCGAAGATGCCGAACATCGTGCGCGTCGTGTAGATCGCCGTCTGCGTGCGGCCGCGCGTTGCCTCGGGCTCGCGCTGCGCGTACTCGACGACGACGGCGTCGGCCGCGACGTCTGCGAACAGGTAGCCGAGCGACGCGAGCATCATGAGCGCGATGTACTTGCCGCCCGTGTTTGGCGCGCTGTAGTTAATGCTACGCTTCTGTGCGTCCGTGTACAGGTCGGGCTTGACTTTACGCAGGCTTGGGTCCGAGAAGTACGGGTCGCCAAGCGGGATGAACGCCATCGTGAGCAGCATGGCGCAGCAGAGCGTCCAGCCGAAGATCATGTACGGCCGGCGGCGGAACCCGAAGATGGGCACGCAGTCCGAGATGATGCCGATGAACACCTTGAGTGACCACGGGATGTTGAGCAGCGCGCGCGCCGAGGTCGTCTGCGTGCCCTCCATGTTCAAATAGTACGTCAAGAACGGCACAACCGTGTTGGGCAGCGTGCCGTAGACGAGCCCCACGGCCGCGTACTGCGCGAGCAGACCGAATGACTCGCGAGAGAGCAGCTTTGGCGCGCCGCCTTCACGGAGAGCGCCGTGCTCCAAGTCCTGAGCGCCATTGGGACCGTCGTGCGGGGTCTTGACGTCCACGTACTCCTCGCCGCCGAGCTTGGTGATGGAGCTCACGTACGACGTGCGCTCCACGAGATCAACGCGAGCTGCCGACGCCATTCTGTAAAGAGTGTGCTGGTGGTTGCTGGTGGTGAGGCTTGGACGAACTTGGGCCGTGAGGTGGTTGTGGCGGAGCAGGCGAAAAATCGGGAATGAGCTTTGCAGAGAGCGTTACAGTGCAGCGAGCCAGTGATTGTGGGTCATGCTGCTGTGATGTTGTCTCGCGCTCCCTCTCTTCTTGTCGTGGTGAGGCTGTCTGTTTCGTTGTTTGTTGCCTGCTGCTGTTGGTGATGACGCTTGCTGATGCTGCAAATGAAGCAAAATCCGCCGCCACCCATCACGGCTGCAACGTTCTTGTGGCTCGGACAGCGTTCGCTCACTGCTTCCATTCGGCCATTCGCCGTCGCCTGGCCATTCAGTCAGTCAGTTGCTTTTGTGCTCCGTCAGTTCCTTGAGGCCGCGCGCGTGACATGTATCCAACCGCGGCTTCGTCGCCGGTGCTGACGAGGTCCAGCGGCGGAACGCGAACACTGGCGCAGAGAAAGAGCGAATTAACGACCGTCTGGCGCGCCATAGACGACGCACACGCACATGCATGAGCGTCTGCAGAAAGCCGCTGGTTGACAGACGTGGGGAAGAAGGCTATCCCCATTCGTAAAACTTGATTGAGTGAAGAGCCTTGAGCTGTGTGGATGAGGCGTCGATGTGAGCCCCAACGTAGCTCTCACTGAAGAGAAGGTGACGACTGCTGGTCCTGTTGCGTGCTGCTTGGTGGTGTGAGGTGATGCGCGCAGCTTCTTCGTTGACGCATTCCTCTGCATGAGCGAGCGGTTGCCCATCACGCTATGATATCTCATGGTGGATGGTTGGTGACGACGATTGATTGATAGAGCTGCACTATACACCGGTACCGGTTTCTAGCATAATAATCCGCTTCACGAGACGATGTTTTGTGCAGCGCTGGTCTGTCTGGAAGTTCTCTTGACGAAGCATAGCCCACACGCTCGCTTGCATTACAACAGACCACATCAACCACTCAAGTCCACACTCGCTCACTCACTCTAACGTCAGCTCTCTGTCTATCGTCAGTGACAGCGGCGGCGAGCACCCGATGCTGCCGTACGAGCGCTTGTTCGACGCGTCCGGGTCGCGCAGCAGGTACTCGTGGATGAAGCTCAGGAACCGCAGCGCGTACTCGGCCGGCGGTAGCGCCGTGATGCTGCGCTTGTCGAGCACCACGGACAGCAGGCAATTCTGCACCTTCCAGCCAAAGTTGTAGTGCTGCAGGATGTCGACGAAGCCGAGATAGTACACGGTCTTCTGGTCTTCCGACACGACGGCGTTGTGCGCGAGCGTGTCGAGCGTGAACGGGTCCAGCGGCGCGTGAAAATGCCGGATGCCGAGCAGGCAGCTGTAGTCCATGATCCCGAGCTCCTGGAGGAAGCCACAGTCGCTCGTCACCTGCGCCAAGAGATTGGCGCGCGTGGTCGAGTTCACGCGCAGCGAGGCGCGGCGAGAGACAAAGTCGTTGTCGTGACGGAGCGAACTTCGCGAGCTGCCTCGGTGGAGCAGCGGCTGCTGCTCACTCGCGCCCCTGGTGCTGCTGAGGTATCGGAGCTCAGCGTCCAGCGCTGCCTCAATGGACTGCAGCACCTTATCGTCTTGCTCATCGTCTTCGCTGCTGCTACTGCTGACAATGTCCACAAACGAATGCCGCTGGTGACGATTCCAGCGCGGGGTCGGGATGCGCTCTTCCTGGTGTCGGAGGTTCGACTGGTGGAAAATGCCTTTCAGGTCGTAGCGCTCGTCCACCGGTCCGTCGGGAAAGACATTTTCCATCACGACGAAGAACATCTTGTTCCAGCCGACGGGCAACTGCATCGAGTGGCAGCCGAGAAAGCGGCAGAGCAGCGAGTTGGGCTGCTTGAGGATGTACTGGTGATACAGCGGCAGCACGTTGAGCAGAAACGAGTGCTCCCACTTGGTCATGGTCTTGACGAGGTACTTGCGATCGCTCGAGAAGTAAAAGAGCATGCCCGACTTGCCCTCGGACGCGCGTTCCAACAGCGTGTCTGCGAACGACTGCTCGTACATGGAATTGTCGATGCCACACACTTCTCGGATGTTCTGGAAGATCTTGGGCGCGTAGTCCGTGAAGCCCAGTTTCTCGTAGTACCGGTACTCACCGTTGTAGACCGTCGTCGCGAGGCGCTTCTTCTCGTTGTAGAGCAGCCGAGACGCGTCGTTCTCTTCCATCTGCAGCAGCGACAGCGACGCCATCGCGTTGCGATCCATCGAGTTTGCGCGTGAGCGGCTTAGCAATGGGGACTTGAGATTGTCGGGACCGCTTCCGCCCATCGAAAGCGGTGGCGTCTCGTTGATGCTGCTGCAGATCCCTGCTGTTGTGTATCGCATCAGGTCCTTCCGCAGCGCCGCGCTGAAGTGATCGGTGCTCGACGGAGCGTCACTACTGCTGTTGCTGTTGCCGCGCTCGGATTTCGGCAGCGCGTTCTCACTCGAGCGGTTCTGGTACACCTCCGTGTTCAGTACCCATACGATGAGCAGCAGCACCGGGTACGAGCCAAAGACAAACACGAACGCGACTTCGATACGCTGTGCCATTTCGCCGTGGAAGTTCTGCAGGTAGCTCGCGTAGTACAAGCCACCACACGCTGACCAATAGCCTCCGTAGATGAGCAGGTACCGATAATATTGGAGCAGGTTGCGGCGCTTGGCGCGGTAGGTCACGTCCAGCTGGCGCCGCACGAAGCGGAAGCTTGCGAAGAGCAGCACGCTGAGCGAGAGCGCGAAGATGCCGATGATCTCGCCGTAGAGGAACACCCAGTTCGCCTCATTGATGGTCGCGGCGGCGGGTGTGCGCTTGAGCCAGCACATGTTCATCGCCGAGACGCCGTAAAGGCGCCGCTGGTAGACCACGAACGCCGAGACGCCGCTGAAGCTCCAGACGCTGTTGATTGACAAATGAATCAGCTTATTAGCCACCGATGGATGTTTGATACGGTGACGAGAGCATACGCAGAGCACGTACACGGAGTGGTAGGTCCAGGACTTGCAGTTGTAGCCCATCCAGGGGTTCACGAGTGCCACGAAGAGGTCGAGTGAGAGCATGAGGTACCAGCCAGCGCTTGCAAAGAGAAAGAACTGCATGCGTGTGAGTGTTAGTAGTATGATCACATGCCTTTAACGCGTAAGGTACACCCTAAGGTTGTCAGTCATACCTGATTGAACGAGGCCATGACTGCGCAGTTGTCGTGCTGTGCGCATTCACGTCCAAGAGCGATGAGAAACGGTAGTAACGACCTAGCGAATCATATCCACACCGTGTAATATCACCACCACATACACATATGCACATGCACGTACCACGCCTTCAATGACGTACGCGACGACGAAGCCGAGTGAGACCATGAGTCCGCAGGCGACCTGCCAGACGACTACGTCCGCCGCCGGGTGTTGCGCCTTGATGTTGGGCACGAAGAAGTAGGAGAGCAGCACGAGCAGGTGCACGAGCACGCCCACGACACCCGCCACCATGTACATCTCCGCCGTCTGCGCGAAGGAGAGCGCGTCGTAGTCGCCACTCATGACTGTAGATGCCACCTAGAGAGTCTATGGAGAAAGAGAGAGATCGCGTCTTGCTTGTCGCGCCTTGGCTTCGTTGCGCATGAGATGTAAGGAGCGCATTGTGGACCATCGGAATGTGGTCCACACAAACGTTAATCGAATCAGAAATAAAGGCTATCTTTGTAAATTTATGTGGATATGTTGTGCTATATCACAAATTCATGTAAATATACTGTACTATTTTCGTGCTTTTTCCAAACCAAGAAAGCCTGATAACACCTGAGAATGGAAAATGGCGTGAGCTCGTCACACGATCTTGAGCTCCACTTGGTGCTGGCCACTGGTGATGGCGCTGGCGGCTGTGGGCTCGGCGTAGCAGGCGTAGGTGGTGAACTTGGCGCGGCAGATGGGGCACCGGTCGATCTCCTCAAGGCACGTGCGGCAGACGCAGAAGTGCCGGCAGGGCAGCAGCACAGCCGCGATCGCGCCTTCCAGGCAAATCACGCACTCGCCCGCCGCCGCTGAGGTATCGCGGGTTTCAAAGATCTCCTGCAATGGCATCGAGGGGCAGGTCAGTCAGCACGCTCTTCGTATGCATGATGGATATGTGTACATTGTAGCTAATAGAAAGAGGTCACTCACCTGCGGCACGTAGACGTTCGAGCGCGTGAACGTGAGCTTCTTTACGACCACGGGCGTGAACTTCTCGGCCTTCGCCGGCGTCGGAAGAAAATCAATCGCCACACACTGGCAGATCACCTCGTCTTGGCTGCTGCTGCTGTTGTTTGCAGTCAGTTTGCCGTTTGACTGCTTTGTCAGTAGTTGCGAACCGTTTGCATTGAGCTTCGACTCCTTGCTTTCGAAGAAATCGAGCGAGCCCACAAGCACCACTGCGCCGTAGCGAGGCTCTTCCTTTTGCTGCAGCTGTGGGACACCAGAAGTTTGTCCGTCCAGTCCAGCGAGGGGATTGCCAGCATCGTGCTCCACTTCAGTACGCAGCGACTGGATTTCCTCCGACGGTCCGCAAGTGCTGGTACTGGGTATCTCTGCGACGTATGCGTACTCTCCGCCTGCCATGTCGAACCTGAAGAGCACGCGAAGCCAAGGAGAAAGAGTCTCAGTTTACATTGATCAGCATCGCAACAGGACAGCAACAACAAATAACGAACCTCTCGGGTGAAGACGCTGAGTGGAAGCTCTCTGGGCCAACAATTTGCTCCAGTCCAAAGCCCCAACTGCCCACTCGATCGTCGTCGTCGCCGCTGAGCTTGTCGTCGTCGTTGAGACGGTGGCGCCGGTTCTGGCGATGCATGCGCGAGAGGAAAGTCGGCAGATCTGACGCACGCTGTCGGAAGTTCTTCTTCTGTGTCGAGAGGCTTTGTAGCACCGGGATGGGTCTGCTGCTGCTGTGAGTTGGTGAGAGGAGCGACTTGGCGGACGCCATGCGAACCTGCGAGCAGTTCTCGAGCAGAGTCTCAGTCTTGACGCCCCAGAAGACCTGCGCCACGCACTTTGTCGACGATCTGATCTTGAATGAGAACTGCATCGACGCTGCGTTCTCTCTAGCGGCTGCTGGTCCTTGTTGGTGATGACTGTTATTGCTGCTGCTGCGGCTGAAAGTGCGGCTCACTGTGAACGACGACGCCGGGATCTCAAACGGCAGACACACGCTCGTCATCTTCGCTGACGACACTTCGAGTTTCGTGCGTAGAAGCTGCTGGAAGTGCCACATGGACGCGTGTTCAAGCACCGACAAGCTGTTCACAGTAGAGGACACAAGTCAGTGGACGCTGATAATTAGTCTCAGCTTATAGACGCTGCGTAAATGTATCCACGTACCTGGGTCCCAGGTCCTTGAGATGGAGGACCTGTGAGGTCGTTTAAAGCAGCAGTCGCCAGTGTTTAAGATAGTGAGTAGGTATGAGGAAGAAACCAGGCACCGTCTTCACAACAGCAAGTGATCGACGTACCGCATCGGAGTTAACCGCGAAGCGCACGTCCACGAGCGTGAGGAAGTGCTGCGCGAGCCGCATCATCCAGCCGACGAAGCCGCAGATAAGCACGATCACCACGAAGTTCCAGAGCTCCGGCGGCAGTGGGGGTGGTGCTGCGCTTTGCTGCTGCTGCTGCTGGGCGGCTGCGAATCGATCCATTTTGCTCTGTCGATCAGAGTTGCACCAACCTCAGCCAAAAGACCTGTCTTGTGATTTACTCGAGAGCCGCGCACCAAAGGGTGTGGGATCAAACAGCCGCTCAAAAAAAGTGAAAACGCCTGTTCTCTCATTTAGATGAGACTGTTCGCGTCTCTTTCTTCCTCACTCCTTCACATACATGCGTGGGAAACTCACAGGCAGGCTCTACATGGAAAGCGGCGTGTTGGACGCCTTGTTGAGCACCGCGAACGCAAGAGAGTCCATAATGCCCATGATCTGGTCACGCGTTCGAAATGATCACCCACATATAGGCGTTGGTTAGTCTTTGACGATCTCATGACAGCGAGCAAAAATGTTGGATTGGTAACGTACCGTGAAAACACCGCCGACGATGGCGCAGACGCTGGTGAGGAACTGCAGCAAGCCCTTGCGGTACTCCTCGATGCGGAACATGATCGGCGAGAACGTGTACGCGAACGACACCACTGAATACGCAAGTAACAACGTTGTCCAGACTGAGATAAGTACGCTATTGGAGTAAGAAGAAAAGAATTTGATAGACATCCACAGCTGCCGAACGTACTTGGAAGTCCCTTCTCACTGGTCGGCGTGAGCTGGCGGAAGTGCTCAGTCGCCGAGAACTGGTTCGTCGCGATGTTCTTGCCCGAGAGAAAGTCATACTCGGTTGGCACAACCTGTATGACAAGTTCAACACAAGTCAGTAAACTGCGAGTACAGGGTTTACAATGTCTTGATTCTTGGATGATTGCTGCTGACCTTGAGAAAATACTGGAACGAGCCGCGCGCGTCGTCGTTCAGCAGCTTCTGTCGTCTGTCGAGAGGGTTTTTCATGTCCTATGTCACACAAAGCCAGCGCATCAAAGCCATCCATACAACTCAGCGAAGCCTGGATCAAATGAAACAAGACAACAAAACGCCAACGCACCGGAAAGGGCTCGCCGAACGAGAGCGAGAGCACCGTGTGCGACGTATCGAAGACCTTGAACGTCGCGTCCACGAGGTCCTTTGCAGACAAGTACCCGTTGCGAAAGTACTTGGACGGCGCAAAGTAGATCTTGCCAGCCACCTTTGAGAAGTCACAACACACCACAAAACACGCGTGAGGCTAGAGCGATGCAATCACAGCGACAGCAAGTTCGCGAATGCACACCTTGGACACGAGAAGTGAGCCTTTAATGCGGCATCCTTCCTTCACGTCGCCGCGCAGGATCTTCTCGACCTCGGCCTCTTGGCACTGGGTGATCGTGTGGAGACTCGGCATCTGCCAATTCCTCTGCGCGTGCACAATTTTCACTTCGTCGCACGTGTTGCAGCACTGAGCATACATAGAAGAAAAGCGTGGGTTAAATCAGTATGCGGCACTCTTTACGAGCTTGCTCGTGACACGTTGACGCGCACCTGTCCTTCGGCGCCAGCTCCGTAGCAGCTCCCGCATGCAGGTCTACACAACAGCATCGCGATTGCGTTAGCAATTCAGACATCACATCACACACAACACACACAGAATTCCACGCACTTGTCGCTCTCGTCGTGCAGGTCGGTGTGGTTCGTCAGTGCTCCGCCCATCTGAAGAACGACACACGTACACAATTAGTTGCAACATGTTAAATGCACTCTTGCGCATGAACATCTATGCGAGCAGGAGACAGGCTCTAATGCGACGTGTACCTTCTCATTCACCGACTCCTTGAGCACCTGGCCGTCAAAATCGATCGCGATTTTCTCAATGTCATGGATAATATCGATCTGAACGGCGCCTGACATGTCCGACGTCTCGACCGCCACGACAGCGCATGGCATCCTGCAACAAATACAGAAACACTCAATCTTCATCCATATATACGGTACGCGCACGTACAACGAGAGGCGCACCGTGGGAACTCGATGTTAAAATTGATCGGCACGAGGTGGTTGCGGCGGCCGTCGACCACCATCTTGTCGACCGTGTCCTGCACATTCACACGTATCAAGTCAGCACACGCGTCCATCTGACAAACAGACACCAGCACGCGCGTGTACTCACCACTGCGAAATAGTAGCGCACTTCCGAGATAAGCAGCACGGAGATGAAGAGAAACGCCAACAGCGAGACTGGTGGTGCATCCAGAGAGAGCGAGTGAGTTCACGAGGACCACAGCAGACACGATACAGAAAGAGAGAGAGCTACGTACAGACGCCGCCCTGCATGGTGCGCACTTTGAACTCCTCGATGGTCTTCGGGTACGCGTCCATGCGGCGCAGCTTCGAGAGCCACGGCACGTTCGGCGACGCCATGGTCTGTCGCGAAAAAGCTCTTTTGCCCAGGTCTGAGCTCTGAACCTTTGCTGGGATGCAATTTACAACACAATGCGGATCGCACTGTGAGAGCTCACGTAAGTGCGAAGGCTCACTGTTGAACACGTCACTCTGGCTGGCGTACTTACTTACAAATAGTAGTGTGGAGCACATTCAGATGTGTGCACCACACTAGTGCTTTGCAAACGTTGGCTAAATGACAAATAAAACGAGTTTGTCGGGTGTATTTTAAGTACAGTGCGCGCCATAACCATAAGTACAGCACTTTTTTCGAAAGTGGTGGAATTGCTTTCGAGTTTTTGGTTTGCGGAGCTGCCTTACAGATATGTTATAGAGCACAATGAGGTCTTGTGGTGAAATCTCAACTCAATCGGGGTTGATTAAAATCACAA
>JAADXK010000300.1:0-29387 GCA_023337805.1 Globisporangium barbulae
CGTCGACCACATGCTATCACGCGTTTGAATACATCCATGTCAGCATCTGAGATCCTTGATGCTTTGCATCACGCACATGTCTGCATTGGAGAAAGAAAGACCCAGTCGGACAGAGACAAGTAATGAAGAACGCTTGGAATAGTGGAATGGGTGTCTGTAGTGTTTACGACACTCATCTTCCTCGACTATTCTGTGTAGTACTACTACCAGTGCATGACTCCCAGCACTTCCTGGAGCTCGTGGATCGAGTGCAAGATTGCGTCGTCGTCCGCCTGTTCCTCAGCAAATGGTCGCTGGACTCCCTGAGCTCTCGAAGGCTGCTGCTGTGGTCCTGCTACTGCTGCTGGTTGGACCCTGAGCGGTTTGATGGCCGCGAGCCCCGCTTTGTACTTGTCGGCGGCCTTCGCTCTCTCCTGCTTGTGCAGCACGCGGACATCCCTGCAGATCGGACTGCGGCTCGCGAACTCCTTCGCCTGTGTGGTCAACGGAACGCCCTTGCGTGGGATCCCAATGAACGAAGCAAGCGCAGCGCTGGCACTGCTGTTCGTTTTCCGTGGCGCTTTACGGTGTTTCTCGTGGTCTCGACCGGACGAAGATCGGGGGCAATCCTGCACCGGATCCTTCCAGCGGACCTCGCTCTCGACGTCTTTTGACGCGCGTCTGAACTGCGGAAAGACTAGACTCGCTCGTTGTGCACCAGCTCCACCACCACTGTGCTCGTCTTCTATCACCTGAGCTTTCAGGTCGTTTTTGTTGTCGCTGGCACCAGCGAGCTCCTCCTGAAGCCTCAGGCGCTGGAGCTTGTCGAGCGCTACCAGCAGCTGCTGCCGTCTCTCGTGCACTCTCTCCGCCATCAACTTGGTTTCATATTTCTCCTTGTCCGAGCCTTTCGCGTCTGGATCACCACCACCATGCCCTTGATTGGTTTGCTTTAAACTTAAGACAACGTCACTCGTGGGGCGCACAGTGACGGTGACACCGAGCGACTGGAGCTGCTTGCTGAGAACCCCCTGTTCCTCCTGTTGCTGCTTGGCCTTGTTGCTATCAATCGAAATCGAGAAGCGATCGTGGAAATACCGCTTGAGGTGCGCGTGCATGCCCGGGTCTTTGAGGATGCTGGCTGCCGTCGGGCGGTTTCTAACATCGACGCTGAGCATCGCGGCCACCAGCTCCTGGAGCCTGGACGAGAACCTGGTCCTAGACAGCGGTGCGAACTTGCTCTCGCAGATCTTGTGAATCAGCGCGGGTGTGCTCTTGGCAATGAATGGCGGGTCATCCGTGCAGAGCTCATAGAGCACGCAGCCGAGAGCCCAGATGTCGGACGCGAAGCTGTACGGCTTGCCCTCGAGCGTCTCAGGCGCCATGTACAGCGGCGTGCCGATCACGGTCGACGCCATCTCGTGCGGCCCCGCGAGCTCGCGCGCGATGCCAAAGTCGCCCAACACGAGAAAGCCCGCGTTCGAGAGGAAGACGTTGGACGTCTTGACGTCGCGGTGTAGGATCTGCAGCTGGTGCATGTGGTGCAGGCCTAGGCAGAGCTGCACGAACCAGAACCAGATGAGGTCTTCCGTGAGCTGCTGAGGATGAAGATGGCGAGCCTTGCCACCACTGCCACTCTCATGGCGGTGCTTGGTGAGATAAGCGCGCAGGTCGCCGCCCGAGCAGAACTCCATCACGATACAGCTCTTCCTTCTGTTCGTATGCCCAGTTGGTGCCTTTGGGAATGAGGTGAGGAAGCGAATGAGGTTTGGGTGGCTCAGCTTCTTCATGAGCTGGACCTCCATCACAGGAACTGCTGAGGCAGCTGCTGATGGTGTCGCGTTGGAACTGGAAGCCTCCGGTGTGTGGATGCTGTGGATCTCTTTGACGCACACGAGCCGTCCTCCGACCTGCTTCTCGCGCATCAGAAACACTTTGCCGAACGAGCCTTCACCCAGTAGCTTGATCCTAAAGAAGCGAGACACACAGTCATTCGACGCAGACATGAAGAGCGCGAAGAGCTCATAGAGTCTCTACGGCGTATGTAGTGAGGCTGCACCGTACGTACTTGACATAGTTGTCCATCAGAAGTCCTGATCGCCACGAGCTTCTCTGAGCCACTGACAGCAGCGCACAATACAGACTCGCTACAAGCAGTAGTCACGTCGCGCATTGCAAACAATCACTCGTGCACTCGAGTGAAACGGCTCCGACCAAAGTCTCTTCATGTAACTGAACGCGGTTAAATACATCTGAGCTCTACTGGTGCCAGTCAGTCCCCATGGATACATTTGGTGTAACCGTGAGTGTCAGTCCTAGAGCCACACACCACCATCCTCGTCCACGTCGCTATCGTCTTCGCTCTCGGACGTGGACCAGCTGCGCTTGAACGCTGGCGATGTGCGCTGCCCTCCCGGCTGCCCGTTCTCCGTGCTGCTGTCCTGGGATGCCATCGTCGCCTTCCTTGCCGTCTCAGGGTTCTGCTCGAGCGCGTGCAGCGAAGAGCGCAGCGAGCGAATCATCGCCACGTCTTCATACGAGTCTTGATCGCCTTCACCGTCGTCATTCGTGCTCTGGTTCGAGCGGTTACTGCCGCCGAACGAGGATGCGGTGAGGCGCCGCTCACGCTCCAGCTCGCTGCGCACGCGCAGCAGCTCGTCCTCCATCTGCGCGAGGTTCTGCTCCTTCTCCTGCGTGAGCTTGAGCGACTGCTGCCGCGTCTGCTCGAGTGTCGCTTGGAAGCACTCCTCCATCTCCTGCACAGCCGCGCGCAGGCGCTCAGCTTCGAGTCTCGCGGCTTCGAGTTCGTCCTCCAATTCGACGTGGCGGATGTCCTTCATCGCGTCCGAGCTCAGCGGCGTGAACTTGCGCAGCGTACTGATCTCAGGCAGACCAATGCGCGAGTGGAGCTCGTTGACCAAGTCACGCTTTTGCGCTTCACGCTCCTGTGGAGTCTGTTTCGTGAAGTGTCCACTAGAGGAGGACCGTGATGAGGTGGACGACGAAAAGCTCGATCGCCGCTGCTGCGCTTCCTGCTCGTCATCCTGCGGTTCATTATCACCCTCCACGCCATTCGTATTGTCGCTGTTGTTGTCCTCCAAACTGGCGCTTCGCAGCGCTTCTTCTACCTTCCGCGCGCGCCGCTCGCTCACCATGCGGCGGAAGCGCGCGCGCACCTTCGTGAGCAGCACGAGCTGATTGAGTTTCTGCGACATCTCACTGTTTTCGGATTTCATCTTGGCCACGAGCGCCTCCTTCTCTGTCAGCGCCTGCTCACGCTCGCGTTGTGCACCCGCGAACGCCGCGTCTATTGCTTCCTCGCTGCTGTCGACCGCCTGGACGCTGCTCACCCAGTCCGAGAGCCCCTCGGCGCGCTCGAGAAGCGCTAGCGCCTTCTTCCTCACGCTAGTTTTTACAAGCAGAAAGATCACGCTCGGGTCAGTAAGAGTGCATACGAGAAGGTAATCCAAACATATAATGGATATACATACATGGTCTGCAGATGCGCAGTGTGCTGCTGCCGCCCGATGCTGATGAGCTGCTGGCCAGCGCGGATGTACAGGTTGATCGCCGTGTGCGCGTGGCGGTTGCGCTCGCTCTCGATCGCCTGCTGCGCGATTTGCACCGCCTCACTGTACGCTGGCCCCAAGAGACTTGCAATGGAGACCCCCGGCTCCGTGTCCGCTGCAGGTTGCGGCAGTTGCTTCGACTGTTGCTGTTGTGACTGTGGCTGTGACTGTGGCTGCGGAGGCTGGAAGCGGCGGCTGCTGCTGCTCTGTGTGCTCACCAACGAGCGTCTCGGGATGACCATCACCTCTCCAAGCACGCCCGACGACGAGCGCCGCGGCTTGACAGTGGGTGCGTCCGGCCACGGGAGCCCGGCGGCGACTGGCGCTTCGGGCCACGTGACCACGTCCACAGGCGCGACAGGAAACGTAGGCACAGCTGCAGCTGGTGGTGCGGCGCTCGGTGAAGTCAACGGGAGGCCACGGGCGCTGCTGTCGCCGCCCTGCGGTGCTCGTAGCGCGCGCAGCCGCGCCTCCAGGTCCATTCGCGTCGACGCCATTTCCGCGCTTTGCTGATGCTGAGAAAATGACAAGCGAACAGGTTGAGCAAGGAATGGGAACACGGTAAATCAATTAATTACAGTTTATACTTATATTTTGTATGCTTATTGGCTTTATCGAGGATCAAGGCAGTAGTAATCAAAATCATGTCGAATGGATTTTTTCAGGATGATCGCTCGCCTGGTTCTGATGGTCAGAATACGTAAATTTACAGAGCATGTTTGTATGAAGTAACTAGCATTTACGAGCATCCGAAGTTCGGTGTTGTTGCCCACACCTTTTCAAAAGCCATGCTTAAAATCATGGACGCCAACACTTCCACGGCCGCAGACATCTTTGCGCGTGCACTGCGCGGCGACGCCCACGCACCAGCAGCAGCAAACGTCTCCACCAGCAACAGAAGCAGTGGCGATGGCATCGACAGCAGCAGCGCGATCGGCGGCTTCCTGGTGTGTCTGGACGTGCCGCAAGCCACGGAGTTCGGCGTCGACTACGAGGTCTTCCGCACGGGCCCAAAGTTCCAGGGCGTCAAGTTCCTGCCGCTGGGCATCCACTTTGTTGTATTCCGCTCGCGCGAGCAGGAGCATGGCATCCGCCAGGGCTTCTTCGTCCGCGTGGAGCGCCACTCGCAGGTGATCGTGCGCGAGTGGAGCGCCGAGAAGGAGGAGCTCGGGCCGCCCCGCGCCGGCCTCAACGTCGAACATCTCGAGCGTACGTGGACTTGGTTGCACGTCGTATATGTGCTGACATGCGTTTGTTGCCTTATTCATTGTGTATGTTGATGGTGTCGTGTCTATAGGCGCGGTGCTGTCCTTCCAGCTCGACAGCGGACTCGGCGCATACCCAAAGCAGCACCACAAGGTCTGGACGCGCCTGACCAAATACATCTCCGAGTCGGTGCTACAGGTACGCCACGCTCTTGTTACTACAAAGCACACACCCGTGCATGTGTTGTAAGCTGACTGTGAGCTTTACGTATTGTGTCGTTTATCTGTAGCGAGGCGGCGTTGAGCTCGGCGCGTTGATCCTGCCCGGTGACTCGGACGTGCTCTCGGACGCAGCGCAGACGGAGGCCGTTGCCAGTGGCGTGACGCCATTCTTCCCAGATCTCCCGCGCACAGTGCGCTTCACGCCGCTACTGCAGAAGCGTAAGCAGAACAGCGCCGCATTAGCATCTGCCAATGAGCGCACGCAGTACTATTTCGATCGGAGGTGCGTTAGTCTATCATTGTTGCTTGGTATTCCTATCCAAGGTTGACGTCGTTGCTAATAGTATTGTGGTGTCAATGTGTGCAGCGCTATGCTAGAAGAGCTGCTCGCTCACGAGTTCGACGGTCGCTGGCAGGAGTTTTTGGGCGAGTTCCAGCTCGCGTTCATCGTGTTTCTGCAGCTCTCGTCGCTAGCGGCGCTTGAGCAATGGAAGCAGGTGCGTCTCGCTTATTCAAATCGCTGTTGGTTCCTAGTGTGCGTCTCCTTTGTAACCGCAGTGTCCTCTTGCTGTGGTCAGTTTATCGTGATGCTGAGCTCCTGCGACCGCGCGCTGCACTCGCAGCTGCCGCTCTTCACGGCGTTCATCAAGCTCTTCCGCACGCATCTGGAGCAGGTAGGCTAGTCATAGGCGTCATCGTCGTCGCATCGCGAGAGTGTCCATCCATGAGTGACACGTGTTGTTCTGTCCATTTTCTTTCCATAGATCCCCGACGATTTTTTTGATGACGAGACGACGAGCGAGAACTTTTTGCGGCCGTGTCTGATCTCCTTATTCGAGCTGCTCGATGATGTCGACGCGCCGCAACAGGTGCGTCATTAGACCGAGAGCAGTGTCGTCATTCTCTGTTCCCATGACATGATACTGGCGGTGATAACGTGTGTGGACCTGATTCCGAACTTCAACACCTGCTGATTCGTTGTGTGAAAACGTAGCTGCGTCGCCATGCGCTGCAGCTGAAGCACGTCGTGCACGCGCGCTTCCGCCTGGACCTGTCACCGCTCGACTCGGAGGAGTTTGCGCCCGTGGTCGTCCCTGAAGAAGAGGTGCGTTCTCTTGAGCTCGTGAAGGACTGCGCGTCGTACTAACATTATTAGCATTGCGCCTTTCATGCAAACACTTGTATGCATGAACAGCTCTTGGTGGCCCTGAGCCTTCAGTCGCCACCGTCGCCAGCAACGCAAGACGAGGACGGCGCAAACGCGCAGATCGCCGCCGCGTTCCTCGCCGCAACGAAGAGAAGAGGCTGAAGCAGCCATGTGACAGACACGTCGTAGCCAACCATCTCGCGCGTCTACGGAAGATGGGCGTTTTTTCGCATGTTCTCTCGCAATAAAATTCCGCTGTCCTCGTTTTGGCGGATTCAATTTTGTTGTTTAATGTGGCTCACACAACCCCCATCATTTTTAAGGCTCACTTTCCCATTCTAGTGTGGACAGCATGTATACACCAAAAATATCTTCCTTCATAATCAAAAGATATGTGCGTCAGATTATGTGCGTCACATAAATTAAGGATCCGCGCGGGGTGTGGGGTGCTGCTGGCGGCGCGCTTGCGCTCCCTTCACGCTCATGAGAGAAACGAAAAAGCTCCCAGCAACGCAGCACAGTAGCGCAGCGGCAGGTCGAGCGTTCGTTCAGCGTTTCTTCTGTAGTAGCAGACAGAGGAAGCAGATTTATTCACAAGAGAGTGAGAGGGCCGACGTCAGAGATTGATGGAAACATGAAGCCCCACCACAGCACCACCAGCACCAGCACCAGCACCCCCGCCCAGCCAGCGCGCCCGGCGTACGCGAGCGGCTACAACGTCAACGCGCCCGGCTTCCAGCCACAGTACCTCCAGCAGCAACAACAGCAGCAACAGATGTCGCCGCACTACCACCCGCAGCAGCAGCAGTACTATCCGCATCACCACCACCAGCAGCAGCACTACCAGGGAGGGGGCGGACCGCGCGGCCACTACCAGAACCACCAGCATCAAGGTGAGCAAAAGATCTTTTGGTTGCGTTTGGTGTGGATAGAGTGGGATGTTAATGCGCTTGTATGGGTGAACTCGGATGCGAATGACTAGAATACAGACCCAAGGGCGGCGTCTCCCCTGCGGTCGCAGCACAGCAGCAGCACGAGATCCAAGACCCCGCACAGGTACAATTTCTCCCCCGTCTCTCTCTCTCTTCTTTATGCATTATGTATGAATTCACCTGCTCTTGTATGTATCACTGCAGTTGCCACCTCCAGAGAACAGTGACGCGACTCCGCACAACCCTTACAAGCAGGTTCGTAGCAGATCTATCCGTGGCACTCGCTATGCTTTCGTAACAACGTACTTACCTGCCCGATGTATCTGTCTGTCAATAGCACGCTCGCCCATACAACGGACCCGAGTTCGTTCCAGCAGCAGGCATTCCACAAGGAGCGCCCAACCACCAAGCGTCCCCGCAGCAGCAGCCGATGCGCGGTCCTCCTGCTCCACAGAGTGGAGGTGGCTACCCGCAGCCGTACCAGCAGCGAATGCGAGGGCCGCCACGTAGCGCACCCCACGGTCAGCAGTACGTCCCGCGTGGCGCGATCCCGCAGACATACTACCCGCACGTGCAGCAGATACCACCCGCGTACATGATGGGCGGCCAGCCGGGCGTGAACATGTACATGTCGGCGCCGATGCAGTACCTCCCGATGCAGAACGTGAACATGGGCATTCCGGGCGGCATGCCGATGCAAATGCACCAGCAGCAGCCGCAGCACCAGCCGCCGCCAAAGCGCGAGAAGAAGGCGCTGCTGATCGTCGACCCAAAGACCGGTAAGCCCATTAACGTGGGCGGCAAGAAGAGCGATGACGCAGACAAGCAGCCGGCGCTAGCAGCAGCAATGCCAGCAGCAGCTGCGTCAGAGAAAGCCAAGCTGGAGGTCGCCCCTGCGGCTTCCAAGGCTGCTGCTGCGGCCCCAGCCAAGACTGCGACTGCGCCGTCGCCATTGAGCCCAAAGAAGGACGCGAAGCAGAACGGAACACCAAAGTCTCCAGTTAAGTCCCCGCAGAAGACGGCGCCAGTGGCGGAGAAGACAGCGACGCCAAAGGAGGAGCCTGCTGCGGCTGCACCAGTCGAAGCGCCTGCCAAGAAGACGGAGGCCAAGCCTGCGGCTGTGGAGAGCAAGCCAGCGCCGAAGAGTGCTGTGAAGCCGTCCAAGAACGGTGCAGTGCCTGCTGCCACTGCGGCTGCCGCCGCTCCTGCGGTTGCGTCGCCAAAGGCGACGGCCAAGAAGGAGCCTGCTGTTGTCGCACAACAGCAGCCCACGAGCCCGAAGAAGGTTGCGAAGGCTGACGTTTCCCCAAAGAAGAAGACGCCAGTGAAGCAGGAGAGCGTGCCGTCGCCTACCAAGCAGGCAGTGAAAGAGGAGACCAAGGTGCAGCAGCCAAAGCAGGCGGCGCCAGAGAAGCCTGTGGTCACCGAGAGCGTGAAGGAAGTGAGCGTGGCGGCGTCCAAGACATCGGGCAAGACGATCTACAGCGTCGAATTCCTCTTTAGTTTCCGCGAATCGTACATTGAGCTGCCGGAAGCCGTGACGGGTCCGGACTCCAAGTGGCCGACCATGGAGGTCGTGAACGACGGCCCATCGCGCGGCAGCTCCCGCGGTGGACGCGGCGGAGGTGGTGGCGGCGCTTCGAACTGGGAACGTAGCGAGAAGCAAGCTGGCGGCGCGGCACTGACGCGTCAGAGCTCGCGAGGCTCGAGCGGAGGCGGTGGTAACCAATGGGCGCGCTCGCAGGACCTGCCAAAGCGCGGACGAGGAGAGCGTGGTGGCGGTGGCCGAGGCGGTCGCGGTGGCCGTGGCCAGACACCCGAACCGCTGTTTGACGGACCAGTGAAGCCGCTCGACCGCTCTGACAACCGCTGGATCCCCGTGAAGGCGACTTCGGGACTCGAAGCCGCGAAGAAGAAGGTGTACAGCATCATGAACAAGATGACGCGCGAGAAGTTCGACCGCCTGGCCTCGCAGCTCACGGACATCGAGATGGAGAGCATGGAGATGCTGCAAGGCGTGATCACGATTATCTTCGACAAGGCGCTCGGCGAGCCGCACTTCTGCGATATGTACGCCGACCTGTGCGTGCATCTGGAGCTGAACTGGAAGGTCTGGTCGTTCTTGCAGATCGTGCAGAACGACGACGACAACACGTTCTACTGGACGACCATGGCGGAGGCCGACACGGAGGTCGTCGGCCCCTTCAACTCGCTCAACGAGTCGCTGGATTCTGCGAAGAGCGACGAGTTTGAGCCCTCGCAGGCGCCTGCGGACCTGAAGCTCAGCGAAGTGCGCATTCAGAACCAGAAGTTTATCAAGATCTGGGCAGCGGAGGAGCAGGACGGACAGCCAAAGCAGTACTACTGGTCGGGCCAGCTGCTGGAAGACCTGGGCGACGAGCAGTCACTGAACGGTCCATTCGAGAGCTTCGACCACGCCAACCGCACGGCGATCAAGGCCTGTTCGTTCAAGCGCATCCTGCTGAACGCGTGCCAGGAGGAGTTCGAGAAGGACAACATCTATGAAGAGCTGGAAGAGACGTACAAAAAGAACAAGCGGGAAGACAAGGTGACGCCCGAGATGGAGGCCGAATACCAGGAGAAGCGCATGCTCATGAAGCGCCGCATGCTCGGCAACATCCGCTTCATCGGCGAGCTCTACCGCAAGGGCATGCTCCAGGAGCGCATCATGCACGAGTGCATCATGAAGCTCATGGGCGTGCACGTGAAGGACTCGGTGCTCGCGGCGGTGCACCCAGGCGACGCCCCCGACGAGGAGAACCTCGAGTCGCTCTGCAAGCTGCTGAGCACGATGGGCAAGGACTTGGACAAGAAGAACGCGGGCCAGGGTGCGATGAACAGCTACTTCCACTACCTTGAGAAGGTGCTGCTGAAGGACAAGCGTCTCTGCTCGCGTATCAACTTCATGATTAAGGACGTGATCGACTTGCGCTCGAACCGCTGGGAGCCACGACGAAAGGAGCTCAAGACGAAGACGCTGACGGAGATCAGAAAAGAAGCCGAGCGTGAGCTGGCGAAGCCGCCAGTCAGTGCTCCGTCTGGCGGCGGCGGCCGAGGCGATCGCCCGGACTCGTTCCGAATGGACAACCGCCGATCGAACTCGTCGCGCGACAACTTCTCGTCGCAGGGCCGCTCGACCATGGCACCAGTGTACTCGTCGCAGTCGATGAACAGCCGCAGCGGCAGCAACAAGATGTCACTGCCGATTGACCGCGGCGCACGCAACATCCAGCGTGACGACTCGATTAAGACGGGGCCGCAGGGCCGCCCAGCTTCGTTCGGCGCTGCGCCTCGCAGCAGCCGCGGTGGAGCTTCGACGAGCGTAACTGGTGGCGCACCAGCGAGCTTCTCTTCGCGTAGCCGCAACAACCAAGCGGCGCCAGAGAGCAACAACGCCAAGTCGCAGTCGGCCAAGAAGGAAGAAGCGTTCAAGCCCGAGCCGCTCTCCGAGGCCGCGCAGGAGAAGATCGCGAAGCGCGCCAAGTCCACTGCCGAGGAGTACGTCTCGATCGTGGACATTAACGAGGCCGACGCGTGCCTGGCGGAGCTCATGAAGGAGTTCAAGGACCACCCGGAAGTGCCGCACATGTTCGCGAAGGAGATTTTGAAGAGCGCGATTGAGGCGAAGAACAACGTGCGCGACGGCATGTTTGCCATGCTGGAGAAGCTCGTGCTGGAGAAGAAGTCGCTGCCATACGCCAGCATCCGCTTCGGCATTGAGAAGATGATCGAATTAGGCGTTGAACTCTGGTGCGACGTACCCAAGGCCCACGAGCATGTTGCGGACATCGTCGTGCGCTTCATGAAGGAGTCGACGACCACGGGCGTGTCCTTTGACTGGCTCGTGTGCGGCTGCGGCAAGCAGCTGGACGCCGAGATCTTTGAAGAGGTGGTGCAGGGCGGCTTCCTGGCTGCAGCTGCCGGCCACTCGCTCAAGTTGCTCAAGCAGATTGACCTCGAAAAGGCCAAGAACGAGGTGCGCTCGACGTACTCGACGCTCCAGAGCCTCTTTGCCTTCCACGACCGCGACGCCAAGAGCATTCAGAAGTGGATCGCCAAGTTCGACATTGGCAACGTGCTGCCGCTCGAGCCTGCGTTTGGACTCGTGGAGCTCGCGAACAATACGGAGGCGTATGAAGAAGTGGTGGACTGGATCGAGAAGAACATCCCGCTGGCGCTGCGCACGGACAGCGTGTTTGCGACTCACACGTGCCTGTTCATCCTGGACCACTACAAGAAGGGCGAACTGCCGTCGTCCGAGCGCTGCATGCTGCTCACGGGCTTCTGCGGCGACGTGGAGACCCAGGCGCGCCTCGTCTCGGGTATCTTCCAGACAAGAACGGACAGCGACGAGACTAAGCAGCTGCTCAAGCACTTGAAGAAGGAGGGCGCCGTGATGCCCACGGCGTTCTCCAAGTGGCTCGAGCTCAAGAACGACACGAGCGCGAATCGGAAGCAGGCCGTCGAGCAGTACGGCAGTTTCGTGGACGAGCTGGCGCGCAGCAAATAGACAGGGCAGGACAGAGCAAAGGGCCACGGTTGGGTCGCGTGCTGCTGTCGTGAGGCCTTCATCAACAGCCACGATTTCCGTCCAGTGAGTGACCAGAGCGAGCGTGAGAGAGAGTAAGTGCGGATGTACTGGAGAAGAAGGTGTATGAAACGGAGAGCGAGTGGTGAATGGTTGGCCGGCGTGCTGGCTGCTGGGCTTTCCATAATGTCATCCCTCTTCACGCGACGCCTTCTTGACCACCATCTTCTCTTTGTGGATGGATGGAAAGAAAATGCATTGGATGTTTGCGCACTGCGGTCTCTTGTGTGAATGCTGTTTGATATCGTTAATGGCTGTCTCTGTCTTCCTTAGAACTTGTTATTGCGAGGCGGACGCTGCTGCAGGAACGCCTGCTCCTTCTCCTGGAGCTGCTCATGAGAAGACCAAGCAAATCACAGACCATGAGCCACCAGCAAACAGGCAGTGACCAATAAGATTTAGCAGCAGCAGATATCGTACCTCTCGCGAGCGGTTCTGCGTCTCGGAGACCACGACGGCGCCGTTGGCCTGTGCGTTGCCCGTCTGCTTGTGGATCTTGTCAAGGATGCTCATGTTGAGCTGCACCTCGAGCGCCGTCTGGTCGGCCTCGAGCGCCCGCTGCTCCTTGTCGCGCATCTGTTGCCGCAGGATCTCCTGCTGCGTCCCGTTGCGCACGGCGCGCTGCTGGTTCGCCACGCGTTCCTTCCGCTCGGCCTCCATGCGCTCGGCCTTCCAGAGCTCAGCCTGCTTGCTGAGCTCGCGCTTGGCAGCGTCGTCGCGCACGCGCTTCTCCTGCATTTGTTGCTTGAGGAACTCCTGCTGCGCGCGGTTCTTGGCCTCGGCATCCGCCTTCTTCTTGCGCTCAATCTCGGTCTGCTGCTTGAGGTACTCGTCCTGGAAGCGCGCGATGCGCTGCTCCTCCTCGCGCGCTTTGGCGTCCATGTCGGCCTTGGCCGTGTCGTCGAAGAACTTCATCTTCGCCTTGATGTTGTTAGCCATGTCCTCGAGCTGCTTTTTACGCGCGACCTCCTTGGCGTCCTCCATTTTCACGTAGTCGCCCGCGAGCTTCATTTCGAGCTCGCGCTCTTTCTCCTTCTCCTGGCGCTTCTTATCGAGCTGCGCCTGGTTCTCGAGCGACACGAGCCGCAGTCGCTCCTGCTCACGCTCGCGGCGCACCAGCTCCTTGAGTTTGTCGTCCTCCTTCTGCTTTCGCAACAGCTCGGCCATCTTGGTCTCCTGGGCTTTCTTGACCTGCAGCTCACGCTCGTGCTGCTCCATCTTGGTGAGCCGCTGCTCGTTCTGGATTTGGATGAGCTGCTTGGCCTTCTCGAGTCGGAGCTGCTCCTTGCGCCGCTCGTCGTCCTCGAGCTCGCTCAGGCGCTGCATGTTGTCGCGGTGGAACTTCTCGCTCGCTTCGTGCTCGATCGCCGACTTAGCCTGCTTCTGGTTCACCTGCGCGCTCAGGCGCTCGGCGAGTTCGGCGCGCTGCCGGAGCTTGATGTCCGCCTTGCGCTTCGCCTCGAGCTGCTCTTCCACCGACGAGAACTTGGCGATCTCCTCCCAGATGCCGTTGTTCTTCTCCTTCTTGGGCGACACGCGCGGCGGTAGCCGGAAGCCCGTGCTCTGCTGCTGCAGCTGGGATTGGGTCAGGTACACATCTTCATCCACGCCGTCACCACCTGTACGAGAGGAGTTTTGTCCATTGACTTGGGATCCTGATCTCGCGCGCCCTCTCGACGGCTTGCGCTGCTGCTTGTCGCCACCGCGGGCGGACCGGTCTTTGCTTCCAGAGGACCTGCGGCCCAACTGTCTGTCTTTGTTTATGGCTACCATGTCGTCGTATTTCTCTTCAGAGCCAGAAGACCCCTTGGCCGCGGCGGCTGCGAGCGCGAGCTGTTCATTGCGACGCACACTGAGCTCCTGGACGATGGCTGTGAGCGCGTCGTTGGACAGATCTGGCGGCAGATTGCGCTGCTGGAGGACCTTGAGCACCTCGGAGGCGAGCTCCTCCGCCACCTTCGGGGACTTCTTGAGCTGCTGCTGCAGGCGCGCGCACATGGCGAGCCGTAGGTTCTCCTTCATCTGGAACTGCCGCGCCTTGTCGCGCAGCTTCTCGCAGTCCACCGTCCGCACTGAGCCCCTACAATTGACACAGACATTGAGTACGAGTTAGTGAGATAGCTCCTTGACTGGCTCACACATCAGAAGCAGTCAAACGGTACGCACATGGAGAGCGTGGACTGCGTGTCGGAGCATTTTGCCCCATGGCCGGCAGCGAACTTGCCCGTCATGCTAAAGAGAGCGCGCGCGTGAGGGGTCTCTTGCTGCACACGAAAATTTGTCTTGCTCTCCTAGCAGCACGCTGGCGCCAGCAGCAGCGAGTCGTGAGGCGAGAGCTCGCGCTTGAAGAATAGATCGCCTGGATAGCTATTTATGATGCAGATGAGCTTTGCCTGCCACGCTTGGAATAGGTAGGTGTCTGAAAAGTGTAGCCATGTCAGGTTACACTTGGGTACACACTAGTGGGTACAGTTTTTCACCTGTCAAATATGATATAACGAAGTGATCGTATTTGAAAGGTAAATGATGGTGTGGCCCACACCGCACACCCGCCACAAGGTTCGCCAGCTCCAAAAGCGTGTGGAGTGAGCGACGAGAATGGTGCGTGCGCTCTCTTTTTCTCTCTCTGCGTCGCTGCCTCTGCGACTGTATGCGCGTGCTGCTCATCACAATACCGTGCGTATGCTTGTTGTGTAAATGGTATTGGATAGGCCACTGTGGAGAGCGTCGCAGCGAAACTGGCGGAGGCGCAGGCGCGTCTGGCGAAGCTCGAGCGCCAGGTGTCGGACCTGCAGAGCGTCGCGCGCGTCCAGCAGCACTTGCGCAAGGCGAAGCTCTCAAGCGCGTACCTCAAGACCGCGCCGGACAGCTACTACTCGTGGTCGCTGCCGCAGAGAGCGTGCGTGTCTGGCTGTTGTGGTGTATTGTGATCCTATTCGATGATTTTCTGATTGTCAATAAATTGGCTTGCAGTGCGTTCCTCGGATGCCAAGTGCCGCACCTCTGCAAGAGCATCATCGTCGAGAACACGGCGTGCACGAATGTGGCCATTGAGGACCTTCGCAACAGCAGATTCTACTGCGTGATCCTCCAGTACAACTCCAAGCTCAACGCCGAGCAGCTCATGCGCTTCGTGCGCAACCTGATCCCCGAGGCCGAGCGCCCTGGACGCAAGCATTTCAACTTTCAGCACGCGCCTGGCAACGTCTCGGAGGAGCTCACGGGCTTTCAACATAACGGCGTGGCTCCGTTTGGCATGAAGACGCCGATCCCAGTACGTATTAACCCACGCGCTGCTGTCAGAACCTTGATACTAAGGTTGTGCTGTGTGTCACCATTGTGCGCAGGTGGTCGTGTCGGGCGAAGTCGCAGCGCTGGAGCCGTCGTTCATCTGGCTCGGAGGCGGCGCCGAGGCCGTGAAGCTCCGCATTGGCGTACAGCAACTCGTCGCGGGGCTCTCGGCGTACATCGCGGACAAGAACCTCACGACGCTGCGCGACGATCTCTAAGGGAAAGAGAGTGAAGGCACCCAGGTGTTCTGATGACTCGAATCAATGGGAACAACTCCGTTTATTGGCTTGTCTTATCGATGCATTAACGGCACGTTATCAATCACAATAACAACAGTGAAGCTCTGCTCTCTTCTACAATGCCATGCCAGCAGCAAGAACAGCAGCAACAGCGAGCCCAAGAGCGACGTGCTGGCCAGCACCACTGCTGCTACCGCTTGTAGCTGGTGTTGGCGTCGGCGTCGGCGTCGCTGCCTTCGCCTTCGGCTTGGAGGTTGGCGTTGGCGTTTCCGGCACGAGCGACGGCGGCGTCTCTCTCAGTCCGTTCGGGTCGATCGTCGACGGCAGCTCGTCATCGCCGCTGCTGCCAGCAGTCGAAGCCGAGCTGTCAACGCCGACTGTGGCGTTGAGAGGAAGCTCTTGTGGTGTTGCAGCTGTCGATGGAACTGTGGTGGTCGCAGAAGCATTAGTGACGGCGGCGCCCGCAGTCGTCGTCTCTGGACTGAAGTCTTCCTTGCATTTCATCGCCTCGAGCTGCTTGGGCGTCCACGAGTTGACGACACCCGGGTGCGACACCTGCAACCCGAGCTTTCCCTTGTCGGCGGACGCTTCTGTCCACTTGCAGCACGGATCGGCCAGCTCTTCGCCGTTCGTGGCGCCATCACCGTCGGAGTCTGCGTGGCAGAGTGCAGCCGTCCACTGCGTGTTGTGTGCTCGGAAGGCTTCGCCAAAGACGTTCAGAGCGCCACCGCCTGCTGAGTTGCGATGGCCGAGTGCGTTGACTCCCGGGATTGCGTCGGCATTGGGCACGCGCGAGACAAAGCGAGGATACGCGCTGGTACTATGAGTGGAGATCGCCAGTGCAATCGCCATTACAGCAGTGGCGCTAGGGACTGAGTGCATGGTTATCGATGCGTCAAACTGTGTGTGTCTTTCTGGAGTAAAAGCAGTTGAGATGGGTAGATGGACGGCTCTGGTGCGCTGGCTGAAGCAACTTGGAGACTGCGCATTGCCACAGAAAGCGCACAGACACGCGCATCTCGTTGGTATCATGGCGTTGCTGATGTGTGTCGTGGTGCCATGGCAAGAGAATTTGTAGTTGCGAGCGAGTAGTGAGTGACCTGGTCACTTCAGCTTGAGATCTTGCCATTGGATAAATATGAAACGTGTGAGAGACTCAGACGCCGCCAAGAGACTGAGTCGAGGGCGGCGGCGGTTTGTGATCCGTCGTCACATGGAGAGAAGCGCTTTTGCAACGCAGGACTCACGCGAAAGAGACACGAGGGAGAACGCGAGAGACCATGGCGTCGTGGGTGAGAGAAGAGGGCTGAGAGACTGTTGCTATGGTGCTGCTTCTGAATGGTGAGCTTTGCTGTGCTTTGTGTGTTGCGAGCAGATCAAGAACATGAAGGATGGCTCGCGCAGGTTCGTTCTCCTGAGTTTTCTTCAGGTCGCCTACAACTAGTGAGGGACTTGCTTGTAACAGCCGAATGGACGCTCGCTGTCTTTAGGCTCAAAGACGAGTTCGTGCGCACGATCGGCGCTGGCGGTGAAGGCTCCATCGACCCCGTGCTGGACTTCCGCACGCAGAGGTGGAGTAGTTCTCTGGTCTCTTGCTGTTGATGGTTATACATGGGTCAGTAAGAGACTAGTGACCCACTCACACCCGCATGGCTGTTGTTGAAAGGTTCAATCGCTACAACGAGAGCCTCGAGAAGCTCGCGAAGGCCATGGCGCAGTACTCGGACGCGTCGCAAGTGTACGCGCAGGCGTCGACCAACCTCATGCACTCGTTCTCCGAGTTCTTCGAGACCCAGCTACAGGACTGTGCGTGTGCAGTAGTAATCACGTCATCACCATTCATTGGGATCGACATCCCGGGCGTTGCTAATAGTGTGTATGCATCCAACAGACCCACAGGAGGAAGAGGACTATGGGAACGCCAAGTACGTGTTTTGCTAATAGCACTGTACACATGGTGCGTATTACTCGGCTGACTGTCATGAACTGGATGAACAGGTCGCTGGCACAGAGCGCACTGCGCCTCGAAGAGATCCACCAGTCGCTGCAGGCGAATGTCTACGGCAGCGCGCGCGACATGCAGCTCGAGTGCGTTTCCAAGTCGATCCAGGAGCTCCGGAAGAACAACGCAGGGCTGCAGAAGCAGATTCAGGGGCTCCGGCAGCGCGTGCGTTATCATCGCATGAGCTATTCGTCTATATACTGCATGGTTGAGTCACTGACTTTATGTGTGTCCTGTAGCTTATTGACTACGACTCGGTGCGCCGCTCGACCGAGGCACAGAAGAAGGGCTCGCCCGACTATGAGCGCATGCAGCAGCGGCAGCAGGCGGCCGAGATGGGTCTCGTCGTGCTCACGAACGACATCAACGTGGAGCTCAACGCCATCGAGGGACGTCGCGGTTCGGACATGAAAAACGAGCTGCTCACGGTCGTTGCCTGCCAGGTGCGTCTTTCTAAAAGCCATCTATATGGATGAAATCAATTGTATGTGTGGCCAGCACTAATGCAGCAATACCAACCACACGTAGCTCTTCATCCACTCGCGCGCGCAGGAGCACTTCCAGCAGCTGCTACCGCTGCTACCTGGGATCGCGAGGCCGCTGCTGCAGATCGCAGAGTACTCGCGTGCACGGCCGCGAGTGAACCCTGGCACTTCGCAGGGTAATGGCGGTGCCAACGTCGGTGTGATCGCGTACGCGGGCGCCGAGAGTCGCGGCGTGATCGACCATCCATTGCAGTACCATCACCAGCAGCAGCAGAGAGCGGCGGTGGACACGGGCGAGCTGCTCGCGAGCGTGCACCCGGTGTCGACGCTGCAGTTCTCGGAGATTCACTTTGCAGAGAAGCTCGCGCTCGCCACGTACGGCGCGCATTAGGAGGGAAGGTGTGTGTGCATTAGTGATGCGTGCCGCCATTGAGCCTGCCGTCGAAAGGGTGCATAGCTGGATCGGTTTGACAGCAAATGAATTATATACCGTTCTATTTCACATGTGATCCAAAAAGCGAGTGAAATGAGATTTATAGGGTCTATAAACCTTTTTATATCATACATTTTTTACTAAAATACAGTTACCTTATATAAGAGGAATACACCAAGTGTAGTTTAATTGGACAATACATTCATTTATCCAAATTGTGCGTGATAAAAGGTCAATCCTCCTTCTGCAGTAGAGATTCATACAGAACGTAATGTCGCCCCTCCTATGTGGTGGTCCACACCAAAAATGCCACCACTCCCTCAATTCGTGGGGCAGCCGCTTCGAGCAAAGCAAAAGAGCAGACCGTCGGAAAGCAAGATGCAGGTGTTGACGCGTTCCCTCCGCACTGCGCTGAGCGCCCGCGGCGCGCGCCAGATGGGCTCGGGAGCCCACAAGACCCACGTGCACATGCCAGAGACGGCCATGCTCACCAACAACGTACGTCCCGCACGCTTTCTAGTGAGCTCTGACGTGTTCAAAGACACACACGAACACGCTCGTAAAGGGGAAGACGACTGAGTAGCAGAGCTCATGAATAACGTCTTGGGTGTGTATTTCAGGGCACGCACGTGTGGGAGAACAAGGGATGGGAGTACTCTACGTACTTGGCGTTCATCGGCGCGCCATTGATGCTCTACCTCGGCCTCACGAACGTCCCGGAGACTGACTCGGAAGTGTTCGCCAGGTGCGTGACACACCATTCGCTGCCCTCTTTGTATATGCGTGTTGTTCTGTGAAAAGCGTACTTATATGGAGCGTGCATGGCTGCCTTCTTATATCAGGAACGAAGCGTACGCGCTCCGCAACGGCAACGAGCAGTTCGAGGTCGTCAAGCGCGTGAGCGGCCCCACCTCGTCCCGATACACATACGAAAAAGTACGCGCTGTTCATTATTTTCCTCTGTGTATGGCTCTGTTTATATTTTGCTCACAAGCTAGATGCTTGTCTCTTGGTGTGTAGTCGGAGATCGGCGAACGACCAACGCTCGCGTAGAGGAAATGTAATGAAACGGAGAGAAGAGACGGAGTACTGCGCTGTTGTATGGCTGGCCCTCTTGGGAAGGACAAAGCGGACAAATGGAGAGGTGCGAGGCTGGTGAACGTCATTCCAACGCATTGCCAAGTGGAAGGAGTCCTGAGCCTAACTTCACAGAATGAAGCAGCAAGAATGAAAGAAAACGTGTCAAATGGAGACCTCGCAGCTCGCAGCAAAGCCTAACGGCTTCTCTTCTATTGCAAACGAGTTGATACGCTAATCTGCTCTTAGGATCTCGTCTCGTCCAGGATCGCCTTGATCTGCTCGGTCGTGCCGCAGCTCCTGTTCAAGCGATACACACAGAGCACACCACGCATCGGTAATTCAGGTGAGGTGAAGGACCGTTTTCAAAGTATCGTGGTGGGGACAAAACCAAAGAGAATCGTACCTGGCGTTCGCCTTGGGCGCGTGCTGCTTGATGACTCCCGTGAGCACGCCCCCAAAGCCTATCTCGAGGAAATCGTCCACACCGTTCTCCAGACAGAAGTCCACCGACTGGCTCCACATCACGGGGCTCGTTACCTGCTTCGTCAGGTTCGCAATGATCTCCTCCGAAGAGCTCTTCTCACTCGCACTCGCCTCAACATTCCAGACCACAGGCACGTCAGGCGCACACAGTGATACTGAAGTCTCTAGAGTGAGGAACTCATTAAGATTCAGAGCCGCAGGCTCCATGAGCGCGCAGTGGAACGGCGCGCTGACGTCCAGCAGCACGGCGCGGCGCACTTTCTTCTCAGTCTTGGCGATCTGGATGGCCGCGTCGACGGCCTGCGCGTCGCCAGTGATCACGATCTGCGGGCGCATGTCATGGGTTATCAATTGGTAATAAGCGTTTAGCTTTCTATGGTCAAGCAGTCGTAGCAGCCACGCACGCACCTGTTTACTCGAGTTATAGTTGGCCACTTGGCACACGCGCTGCGTCTGCTGCGCGGCCAGACGGCAGATCTCCTCGGCGTCGCGCGCACTCACGGGCATGAGCGCCGCCATGGCACCCACGCCCTGCGGCACGGCCGTCTGCATCGCTTCACCACGGAAGCGCTGGCATAGTCGCACACATACAAGGTTATGCCAATGCATAGATACCCCAACCTGATCAAGTCATGTCACGCACGCACCACGAGCTTGACGGCGTCGGCGAACGAGAGCGCGTTGGCCGCGACCAGCGCCGAGTACTCACCGAGCGAGTGGCCCAGCACGAACGCGCTGCGCTCTTTCACATGAAAGCCTGCCTCCTGCTGCAGCACGCGCAGCACGGCCACAGAGAGCGAGAGGATGGCCGGCTGCGCGACCGCCGTCTGCGTAAGCCTGTCCTGCGGTCCGTCCACCAGCAGCGTCTGCAGGTTCACGCGTGCAGCCTCGCTGGCCTCCTCTAGCGTCTCTCGGGTGATGTGCGACCAGTTCTCCAGCAGGTCCTTGGCCATACCCACGCGCTGCGAGCCCTGTCCGGGGAACACGAGCGCGAGCCGTCTCGCCATTGCTCTCAGCCAATTTGCTCGTCTTGATTTGGCAAACTTGTTGGCTTGGCAATTGTGATGACCTCCTCGTGTTGATGAACAAGAGAAAGGACAGAGTTACGAAGAGATCAAAATGGAAAATGGTGACTTGAAGACAACAGATTCACAGTCTCACTCTCTCTCTGTGAGTGAGCGTCTTGATGCAGTATACTGTTGAGGGAAAGAGAGGGACTATAGCGAAGTAACTAGCTGACTGGCTGCGCTACACGAGAGAATGCTAGTGAGAGTCTGAGCGTCTACCGACGACCACCGCCACGTCGTTCGTCGCGACGTCGACCGCCGCCACCAACGCCTCCACCTCCGTTGTTCGCCTGGTTGCCACGGTCGTCGTTGCCGCGTCCGCCTCCGTCTCCGCCGCGTGCTTGACCGCCTCCGCTGCCGCCACGGCGTTCGTTGCCGCCACCGCCTCGGTTGCTGTTAGACATGAGCAAAAAATGGAAATTGGTCAGTACATAAAGTACAAACGACGCATATGTCGAGCAGAAACAACTCACCCTTGGTCGCGCTGCTGCTGGGGTTGTCCACCGCCACCGTCACCGTTGTTCTTGCGGCCGTGGCCCCGCGATTTCTTCTTCTCGTCCTGTGAGCCACGCTTCTGCTCACCGCCGCCATCGCCGCCGCCTTCACGCCTTCCGTGCCCGCCACCACCACGACCAGAGTCTCTTCGGCGTCTCTCGTCGTTCGAGCGGTCGCCTTCCTCGCTCGCAACTGGTGCTGGTTGCGCCTGAGCTGAACTACGGCGGTCGTCCTCGTCCTGACTCGGCTGCTCGCGCTTGCGAGACGACGACACGAGCGACACGATCTTGCGCGTCGTGCCAGCGGCTGCAGGCGACGGCTGCTGCTGTCTCTCGGATCGGTCCACTTCGCCACGAGTAGGCGCACCTTCGCCACCGCTACGAGGAGGAACGCCATCGCCGTTGCCACCACTGCCTCGCGAGGCCGACTCGGACTTGCTCTGGCTGCCGTCCTGGCGGTCGCGCGAGTCGCGGCGCTGGTCCTGGCCCTTCTTCTCGGTCAATTGGCGACGCAGCGCAGCTTCCGCGGCGGACGGGTCCACGCGCTGGCGCTTGCGGCTCTCACCGCTTGACAGTTGCTCGCTGTTGCTGTTGTTGCCGACGCTGCTGTCTCTAGGTGCGTCTCGCTCTCCCCGACTGCTGCTCCCGTCCTTCTCGCTCGCTCCGCCACGCTCTCCTCGGTCGCGACCATTTCCTCGACCGCGACCTTCAGGAGATCGGCTTCGGCGCTCTCTCGACCGGTCGCGCTTGTGGCCTGAGACCACAGGTACATCCGCTGGAGCACCTGCAGCGTTGCCACTACGACTGTTAATGGAGGACGACGATAGACCGACTGACGGCTTGCCTGGCGATACCTCACGCGCATCACGTCCCTCACGGGTCTCACGACGTCCGCGCTTCTCATCACCACGTCTGCTGCTGTTGTTGTGGCTGCTGTTCTCCTCTGGAGTACCACCAGCAGCAGCGATGCCGCGATCCGAGTCTCTTCGCTTCAGTCTCTGTTGGTTGGACGACCGATTGCTGTTGGCATTGTCTCCTCCCTTAGCGCTGTCGTTGGACACTGGTGGTCGCTCACTGCTGCGTCGAGATGAGTTCGACTGAGTCGAAGGTGGCGGAGTGCTGATCTCGCCACTCTCCAGGTCCTGACGGAGTACGCGAGCCGGAGGAGCTCTTCTTTCACGACTTGACTCGGCACCAGCATTAGCTCCTGAGCTACTACTGCTATTAGTAGTAGCAACAGGTTTCTCGCTCTCAATTGGCGTCGCAATAGCAGCCTCAACTCCGTCCATTTCATCCACAGGCTCATCCACAGCGGTGTCCTTGGTTTCCTTGACAGTCGCCGGCTTCTTGGCTACGGCCACAGCGAGCAGCTTGTCCTCCACGAGTGACGACTTGCGCTTCGTGAGCAGCGCAAAGTAGCGCTTGGCCATGATCTTGATGTCCTCGCGGTCCTCCTTCGTGAGCGCCTCGACGATCTCCAGCATGCTCTCGGCCGTGCTCTTGCTCGCGGGAAAGACGTCGATGAGCTTGGTGAGGATGATGAGCGTGTTGCGCATCGGCATGTACTCCTCGCTCGCGAGCGTCGTCGAGAAGACCTTGGCCATCCACTTGTGCCACTTGGCGTACACGAGCTTATACTGGCGGTGTGGCAGCTTCTTCTTCGGGTCGTTCAGATCGACGCTGAAGCCGCTCTTGCCGTGGAGCGCGTCCTCCTCGTACGTCGCGCCGCTCTGGTACCAGCGGTAGAGCAGCGTGACCGTCTCTTTGAGGAAGATGCCAAAGTTGCCGGCCTCACGCTCGGTCACACAGAGCACCATGGACGGCAGCTTGAGGTTGATCGTGTTGTAGTACTGCAGCGTGCTGAACTCGGGCGTGTTGATGTAGTGCACGCGCTCCATGAACTTGGCGCAGAAGAGCGCGTCCTCCGGTGAGAGCAGCGCGCGCGGGATCACGCACTTCTGCAGTAGCTCTTGCACGGCCGTGCGACTGTCGGCAGCCTCGCGCGCAAAGAACACTTTCTTCTTCTCTTCCAGACGCTCATAGACACGCTTGCGGTGCGCCACCTGGTCCTTCTGCTCATTCGTGAGCTTGTCGATCATCTGCGACGTCTTCTCCTTGAGCTTCTTACGCTCGCTCGCGGTCAGCGGACCGCCGTTCACACCGCCGCTGTTGCCAGCGGTGCTCAGCGAGTTGCGCAGACGTAGGATCTCGAACTCGTACTGCGGAAACGGCACGTGGATGTCGTACAGGATCAGGCTCCAGAACATGACGTAGAGGTCCTTCGTCATGCCCACGAACGGGTCGCTGCCAGCCGCCGAGCTCTTGATCGCGCTGCTGATGTCGTCAATGAGCTCGGGGGCGTTCATGAACCAGTTTCGACGCGTTTCGACGCCGTTCTCGGCCGCACTACTGCTGCTTGTTCCCGTCGCGTGGATGCTGCGAGGCGCCTTGCGCAGCACAGGGTCGTCGAAGCGGATCGCTGGGCGACACAGCGTCATCGCGAGCTCCGCCTGAATGTGGTAGTCCTGCACCAGCGCACTGACAGACGGAAGCATCTTGGTGTACACGAGCGGGTCCACGACGCCGTTTAGGAACTGCAGCAGTTGACTAAGCGTCATCTGGCACGTGTCGTAGACGCGGCCGAGCAGCTTCAGGTGGGTCAGCGGTGAGCTCTCCTGGTACTCGATGCGGCTGCGCATTTGGCAGATGAGCAGGCAGAGCGGCAGCGCCAGGTTGCGCTTCACGAGCGCATCGCGCAAACGCGGGATCGCGCGGCGGTTCATGAGCTTCGGATCTGCGGGCTCGTGCCACAGGTGCGGGCCGCCAGCCTGCGCCTCGAGCTGGCTGAGCGAGATGTCTTCAAAACTGATGCAGGAACCCATCTTGGAGAGCAGCTCGCTGAGTACGACGAGGTCGACCGACTCCCAGTTCTGCAGGCGCTGTATGAGGTACTGCAGCAGGCCGGCGAGCTCCACGTTTGGGTACTTGCGATAGAAGCTGCCGGAGAAGCTCGCGAGCGACGCGAGCCAGAGCGAGATGTTGGTACCGTCCGACTTCATCGACTGGCGCGACTTGGCCAGTTCGCTTACGAGCACGAACGAGAGCACGTCCATGCCGAGCGGCGTGATGAACTTGAACGACTCAACGACCGGCTGGATCAGGTTGTCGTACGACTGGATCTGGCGCAGCATCGTGCGGAAGACGATGAGCGGGTTCGAGTGCGCAAAGTGCGTGAGCGAGCGCGCCGAGGGCTTGGCGCGGTCGGCCGTGAGGCGCCGCATGACCTTGCGCGTATTCTGCACGACCTGCGCCTCGACGAGCTTCATCTCGGGGCTGCTCGCGTACGCCGCCTGCCACTGTTGGTACATGCGATACCGCTGGTCGAACGGGTAGAGCTTGATGAGGTCCCAGAGCTGGAAGACCGAGCTCGGGTTCGAGCTCTGGTACGTGATTGCCGGCAGGAAGCTCTTGACGATCAAGTCCTTCACTTTTGCCATCAGGCTGCCTTCGAACTCCTCCTCAATAGTGATGGCAGTCGTCGTCGCTTTCTTCACCTCGTTCTCCAGCAAATGGCCGATAATGCGAAGGAGCTTGGTGAACAGGAGCTCGTCGTGGTGCAGCTGCGCGCCGAGCATCTCGAGGATCGGGAATACGACCGCTACGAGCTCGTCCTGGGTCGTCAATGGCGTCACCAGCGTCTTTGGCTTCTTGTCGTCGTCGTCACTGGCTTTGCTGGCGACCTCCTTCTTCTTAGTTGCACTGCTGTTGCTGGTAGCGACAAGTTGCATCTTCTTGAGCGACAGAGGCTCGTAGAGCAGCTCGACCAGCGAGTGCACGGACGCACAGAGTTGAGCAGAGAGCGGCTTGTACGCCAGCGGGTTCACGCCGCGCTCCTGGAACCACTGGATCATCTCAAACGCCTGCTTCTTCGAGCCGATCTCGAGCATCCCGACGATCAACCCAAAGACCTGGTTGTGGTCGTCTGCACCACTAGCCTCCGCCTGCGCCTTCTCGGCGTCCATCTTGTCGTCGCCCTTGCTGCCGCCAAGGTTCACTTTCCCAAACGACCGCGCTTCGTCTTCGAGCTTCTTGACACGCGTCATGTGGAGCTTCACGATCTCCTCCTTGGACGGCGCGAGGTGCGGTAGCAGCGCGTCCATAGCCAGCATATTCTTCGCGATGAGCGTCGCCGCGAGACGGTACAGTGAGTGCGGCGTCACGATGCCGCTGGTCACGTTCTCGCGCTTGTAAAACTGGAATTTGAAGCCGATGACGTGCGGGATGCTGTCTCTTTTGAACGCGCTCAGCAGCTCCGCGAAGCAGTGGTTCTGCGGATGCATCTCGTAGGCGTCAAGCACTAGGTCGAGCACGCGATTCGCGTCCAGATCGAAATACCCGATGAGTGCGAGCAGGTCCGTCTTGCTCGCCTCGAGCTGGTCCTGCGTCACGCCCGTGTGCAGCAGACTGAGCACCTTGGCGAAGCCTTCGCTCTCTTCGCGCAGCAGGTTGTACTTCATCTGCGTGTACAGCGACTTGGTGTTGATGCGCAGGATCTTCTTGCGGATCACCTGCGGCTCTGACATGAGCCCTGCGTCGTGGAGCAAATCGAACTCGAGCGACGACTTGAGGCTGAACACTGACACCAGCTCCTCTTCCTAAAAGACACACCACACAAGGCAATAATAATACGATCCCATAGCGTTAGCATGCGTCCCGATGCAGACATAGAGAGGAGATCGTAGACTCCGCACCGCGATCGCCTTGACGAAACGGCACAGCTGCTGCCACTCGGGGCTCGAGTGGCGCTCGCGGCCCTTTTCATTCGTTTCAATCTCGTTGCCTGTGTGGTTAGTGTCGACAGGGTAGTCGTTAGCGTCGTACCCACCGTCTGCCTTCAGATAGCCTCTCATATGTGCGCGTACCGATGATCCAGAGAAGATCCAAGAACGTATCGCACGCGTCGGGGAACGAAATCTAAAGCACACACATACGGAGTATAGAAGCAAGTAGCAGCGTTAGCGACTCGTCCTGTTCATAGAATGCCACATAGACACAGCATGTCCTCACCAGCTCTGCTTCCTTCAGCACGCTCACGACGTCGTGGCGCGTGAGCTTTGCATGCACGACGACCCAGATGAGCTCATAGAACAATCGGTAGAGATCTAAGCACCAAACACAGAGACACGAATGAGTACACAATCATACATTGACCCAAGCTTATATCAACACACATACGCATAGCGTACCGGATTCAGGGTCAATGATCGCGTCGCTCTTGGCGTCCGCCGCCTCCTTGAGCGCGTGTGCGAGCTTCGAGCGGCTGCGAAATGAAGGCACAGAAGAAAAGCGTTAGAGCCACAATCACGACACTGCGGTGTCCACACACGATACGATCTGTAATGCACACGCAAGCGTACATGCGCCGCGCGCCCGTCTCCGTCCACTGGTGCAGCGTGGCGTCGTCCACGAGGGGCTTGCCCGTGCCGCCTGCGCGCTTCGACGTCGCCATGCTTTGTTTGAACTGTGGCTCGCCTGCGCTCCACAGCAAAGCCCCCCACGAGGAGTTACCTTCGTGCAACCTTACTTTTGGCAACGGTACATTCGCGCAGCATTACTGTATTTGTGTCTAATACAAATAGGTGTGTTGACCAAATGGATAGGGCCTTCGGGTGCTCAAGTGAGCGAAGTTGATCATGAAAGACAACATCGAGAAGGCAGTGGGCCATCCAAGAGCTCATCCAGCTACTCATCAAGAGCTCAGCTTGCACACTGGTCGCGTACAGTACAGAATATTGGGCTCAGCGAGTACACTCACCTCATTCAACAAATGCGCTTAGCTCTGATCAACTACCATTTTGTGCGACCATATGGCTGTAGCTGAGACTCAACGTTCTATTTGTACGCTCCTTGCTGACGCACAAGGACTCCGCAATCCACGCAAACTTGCATGATCTCTCGTCAGTGTTTATCCAGGTCGGTGTCACTGAACTATCTCTACCAGCAGTCGCTGGATCTGATCACAAAGACGGCGTCTAATCTCGGTTGCGATCACTGTCAGCGCAGGTGGGCGGCGGCAAAGCGCAGGTGCTCGGCGCAGAAGAAGACCGTGATGTGGCGCGAGATGTAGGCGGCTACCTGCAGGGACATCGTCGCGCCGTAGACTGCGATCACGGCCAGGAGCACAAGGAGGTCCAGATCCTGCGCCGGCGTGGTGAAGAAGTGCGCGCCGGCGACAGTCGAGGGGTCGAACGCGACCGCGTCGCACGAGCTGCTGTTGGAGAATGCACACAGCGCGATCACGAACAGGCGCTGTAGTGACCAGAGGAACAGGGCGACGGAGATTAATCCCGGCACGACGCTGCACACGAGCTTGACGACGACGAAGTAGAGCTGCGTGGGGAGCCCGAAGAATACGATTACGTCCTCGGAGCTGCTCGTCGACGAGCTGTACACCTTGACGCGCTCTTTAACAGGTGAGATGGAGTTGAAGAGCGCGGTGTCGGTTTTCAACAACGTGCGTAGCGTCCTGCTCTCAAAGCGGCGGACGAACGTGCGCCACGATCCGGACACGAGCGTGACGAGCTTGACACCGAGCAGCGCGATCGTCCACGCAGACGCGGTGACTGCAAACAGGAAATTTGCGACGTGGAAGAGCAGCGCCTTGTAGGTTTGCAGTCGAATCGGTGAGCACAGGAACGCCATGAAGAAGCAGCAGTCCTGTGAGTAGCACAGGCCGCCGCCGCACTCGCTCATGTCGTTTGCGCTTTTGTCGTGGAAGTGCGTATCGTCGTCGTCATCCCTATCGTGCTCGGATTCGACGTCGATCAGCGACACCTCGAAGGTGCCATACGCGCGCTCCGAGGCGCTTCTCTCGACCGGGCTGAGGTGCAGCGGCGCGCTGGTGGTGTTGCTGAGCAGGACGGTACTGCCGGTCACGTCGGTAGATGGAAGCGCGGTCGCCATGTCTGTGATGGATGTCTGTCTGTGTGATAGCTGTGCTGCTGTGAGTTGATATTGGCGATCAGGCTGCTGCTGTGCTTATGTGTGTCTGAAAGGTAGTGGTGCTCGTTTGTGGAGAGGAATGACCGACTGACTGCGGGAGAGCTCGGCAGAGAGCGAAGCTGCTGGGAGGAGTTGATCCCCAGATGGCGCGGCGTGCTCTCTCGTTTGCGCTCTGCTGCTGAATGGCAAATGGTAAGAAATGACGGAGCCATTCGTTCAGTCACAGCGTCGAGATGGGATGAGCTCAAGCCATCCGCTGAAAGTCGGGTGATTTGCGAGATCGACCCATACAAACTTGCATACAAAACAGCCGATGGGGTTTCGAAAATTTTCCGCATAGAAATTTAAGTTGGATTCTTTTTTGTGGGTTAACACGCGCCAGACGAACTCATTCGGCAGTCAATAGTGATGCTGATATCAAAAGCGGACAGCGGAAGATATCTTCAATCATGTCAACGCGTGAATGAGGCAGCATGTCCAGCAACACCAAGCGCAATGTCCGAGGCACAAGTAGCTACAGCAGCTCACTAGCTCACTGCCTATTCCAATTTCTCGATGCGCTCACAAAAAAGGGGCCAGCAATCGAAACACGCCGTTTTTGTCGGCGGCAATAGCTATTCTGACAAGCTGAATGTACATTTCTTCGTATAGCTACAGATCTTTTAGGGACAATAGGCGCTGAGCAATGCGTCACTGTTTTTCTCCAAGGGCTACGCCGCCTTCTGAATCCTTTGTTCTGCGTCGCTTCTGAAGCTATGTGATGTAAGATAACAACAGTCCGTAGTAGGTGATAAACGTGGGCTTGTTGCTTGAGCGGCATGCTTGGTATACGGCCAAGTGTACACTTCATTCGCTCAAATTTGTCAGTGTTGGTTGAAGCAGGATCTGGGTGTATACACATTTGAAGTCGAATATGCCACTGCAGCCACTCTCTCGTCGTCAGCAGCGAAGAAAAAATCTCACGGATGGCTACACACAACATGGTAACTGCCGACCCGAGGCACACGCAAGCCATGAGCGACGTGATCCGCTGCCGCGGCGCCAAGATCTGCAGTCCGTTTGTGCCACGTGACCCGCTGGACCCGACGATCTACTACGTCTCGGCGGGCACGGGCGAGATCTTCGAGTGCCGCCCACAGGACAACAGC